>MU107215.1:0-61472 GCA_012274485.2 Sinapis alba | reverse complement strand
TTTGTTTTGTTTTTAGCCTTTTTGGCTTTGCCAATTGCAGATGGAGCGGAAACAAGAAGGTGTGATGTGGTCTTGAAGCTAAGCAAGCCATGCACTTTTCAAGAATGCCAGCCACTTTGTATTCAGAAGTACAAGGGAACTGGCGTTTGTCTCGGAGATAACAAGGACTCTAAATGCAATTGTGAATACAATTGCTAAGCTTAATTATATATAATATGATGATGTTAAACTAGACACAAAATCTTTATTATAACATGAATAATAATCTTTCTTTTTTATATAAATCTGTGCGGTAAAATACTAAACATGCATTTTACCAATTTCGGTAGTAATCAGTGCTAACAAAACGTGGGTTCAAAGAAAGCCTCATCGGCATAATTCACAAACTAAAAATCATAGAGGCAGAAGAACATTTGAATAAAAGAGAACTCTAAATTACGCGGATTGGATGAAAATTTTGTAACTCAATTTTAAAAAAAAAACGTAGAAGAAGAGGGCATAATTGATAGAGATAAAAAACTTTATAAAGGTTTTAGTTTCTGTTGTCAACTTATAATATCCTTTACATCAAAACAAATTTTTGATATAATATAAATGAAGTTAGTTCACATGTACATTTTTATACAAACGACGAAAGTGAGAGAGAGTAAAAGCTCATATAAATTAGTTGACAACAGAAATGATCTACAAGAAACTTGGTGGTCAAGCAACATTTTAACCTAATTAAATTTCAGTGATTAATAATAAATATCTAGTGAACCAGATGAAATTCATAACACAATACACGAGTCTGGTCGGGACAACATATGACTTGTTATTAATTGACCAAAAATATAAAAATAAAAACATAATTGATTCCGAGTAATCATTTATTCCGGCGAAAATTTCGTTGGTTATCGTTATTAATGATGAAGCTATAACAAAGGCGAGATGTAAGCAAAAAAGACTAATTGAAATAATATTTTTTTGAAAATTTTGAAAATGTAAGGCTGAGAATTAGTCTATGTGATCAAACGGTTGAGAATCATTCTTGGCGCATTATTTTCCGCTTCCCCTATTTATCTAGAGGAGGACGTCTCCACGCTGCTCATAACATAACGTAGAGAAAGGAAAAAGAAGAAGAAAGGAAAAGATGTCGTGGCAAACTTACGTTGATGAGCATTTGATGTGTGATGTTGGTGATGGTCAGGGTCATCACCTAACCGCTGCAGCAATCGTTGGTCATGACGGTAGCGTTTGGGCTCAGAGCGCCAACTTCCCTGAGGTACATACAGATAGTTTTAATAATGCTATTGTGTAGGGAGATTCCCTTTTTAATCTAACATCATAGATCCATGTTATTCTTGTAATTACATTCGAATTCGATCAATCTCTGTCTTGTTCTTATGTATATAAGCGCATGCACTTCTTGTGTACTCCATTCGTTTCGATTTAATTGTCGTTGTAGAAGAAATTTTTTGTTTCAAAATAAGTGTCGTTTTATAGTTTCAATGTAAAATTTATTAAGAAGATTCTCAAGTTTATTTTTCTATTGGTCGAAATATGGTTAGGTGTATAGAGAATTGTGTTTTTATTTTGAAAATATACAAAATTATATGTTTTATTAATATATGTGCATAAACTCAGTATTATTTTAGATAATTCCATATATCTTCTTGGCTCGATTGAATTATTCCTTACTCTCTTTATGATATTGTTGATGATAGTTCAAGGCACAAGAGTTCACTGGTATAATGAAGGATTTTGATGAACCGGGTCACTTAGCCCCCACAGGGTTATTTCTAGCAGGAGCCAAGTACATGGTGATCCAAGGCGAGCCAGGCGCTGTAATCCGTGGCAAGAAGGTAATGTAAAATCATGTATTAACTTCATGATCTTACATGTTATCCATATTTATATATGTGTGTGTATGCATGATCAAAGAACATTATATTTTTGGTTGGTTTGATTCGATAGGGAGCAGGAGGCATAACCATAAAGAAAACAGGACAATCATGTGTGTTTGGGATCTATGAAGAGCCCGTGACACCAGGACAGTGCAACATGGTCGTCGAGAGGCTGGGTGATTACCTCCTCGAACAAGATCTCTAAGCCCCCACTTCATCAAACTAATATATAGGATTTGGTTTTTGGTTTCTGGATTCTCTCTAAGAAGCTGAAGCCTAATTCAATGTCTGATTCTTAAAAATGTTTTTTTGGTTATCATTTTGTTTTTTTTTCTTGCTAAACATATTTAATTAATTTTCTATTGCTTTTTTGACCAATTGCATCTTTCTTTCTATTGCATTTAAACTCGGTGGTCATATATCCATAAATTATTACACTACAAATTTTGATATTGTTAAATTTTTGTATAAATTTTGACATGTTTCATGAGCTTTAGCTCAAGGTCAGTCCCTATTACATCAGTTGTTTACAAGGACAAAAATATAACTAGTTTGTGTTTAAAACTGAATTTGCAGCTTAGAAACCTATCATAAGATTTAAAAGTAGCATACTAGACTTTTCAAACGCCGGTCGTGTTTTTATAGAGATGTCTTGAGCAAACAATAACACTTTTATAAAAGAGAAAAAAAAGATATTACCAGGAGTTGCTGAAATGAAGTTCTTGATACCATCTTTAGCATTTGCTAGTTAGAACTGTTACATTTGTCACTTACAATGGTTAAGTTGGTTTATCTCTCTCCAATTTTAATTTCTTCATCGTAATAACCTATGTTAAAAAAAGATTACAAAATAAGTTTTGCTATTTTCCAAAGCAGCAACAACAATAGTGATATCAACATTAGTATTGAGGACCTGTAAGAAAGAAAACTGAAATCATGCAAATAACAAAATATTTACATTGTTTTTTAAATTATTATCATGTTATAAATATTTTACTAAAAGTTTTTAAATTTTAATCACTTATCGATGATAAAAATGAAAAAAGAAATAAAAGGTGTAACATAATTTACTATGAAATAGTAGAGATTAAAATGGACGAAGGTGGAGCAAAAATGAAGCAAATTATAAGCAGAAAGAAAGAATAAGAGAAAAATAAAAGATAACACAACATCGATTATGTTACAAATATTTATAGCTATATTTATATTAATTTTTTATTTAAAATAAAACTAGTTTATCAATATTTCTATTTTAAATTTTATAATTAAAATTATGTTGTTGGATAACGACATAATATATTGGAATTAATTTTTTTTTGCTAAAAGATATATTTTTAGATATAATATATATAGTTTATAAACAATTATCTAACATAAAATTATTTATTTATTATTCACAAAAGGCAACATTAATTTTAACCGTTTTCACTTTTAGTTTGAGAATTTGAATGTAATGCAGAAAGTCATAATAGTATAGATAATTATTGATATATTTAAATTGATAAATCTTAAGTTATTCTTAAATTGTATAAATAATTAATTGATTAAGTTTGGATAAAATTTATGGAAAAAGACCGTCTCTCTTTTTAACATATTCTTTATTCTTCCTGAACGTGTTTAGTTAACCATATTCTTCACCTAAACGTGTTTAGTTAACTTATTTCCTCTCCACAGCTCTACTGCAACTTTGTTGAGAGTAAACTTGAAGATAACTTGTTATACTAATCTTATCTAAAATATGTTTAGGAAATATGTTTCCTAATGAGTTTAGGAATTTTTATTTGATATATAAGAAGATGGTGAGGTGTCTTATGAGTTTGAGATCAAGATTGTGAGAGATTAAGTTTTGAGGAATTTTGTTAAAGTTAATAAAGTGCTTTTCATACTTTTTGTAATTCATACTTACAAACATCAAAACAATAAACGATGATCATGACTTTTGAAGAAGTTGAACCAACCAAAAACACCAAGACGGTTCCTGAGCCACCGTTGTCGTTTTCATCCCTACCAGACGAAATCACAGAGAACATTCTTGCCCGTGTCTCAAGATGGAACTACCCATCTCTCTCTCTCGTCTCAAAGAGCTTCCACACTCTCTTATCATCTAAAGAGATCTACAAGACGCGTTCTCAAATAGGAGCCAATGAAACATGCGTCTATGTCTTGTTAAAGTTTCCAGATAACCCATCTACGAGCTGGTTTAGCCTTCGGACTAAACCTAATAATAAAAACCGAACCAAACGAAGGAGAAGGAAGATTGAGTTTAAACGGGACTCAAGTTTGATGTCTGTTGTTCCTATCCCTTCCTCTTCTACCATTTTTTTCCCCCATGTAGTAGTTTGTCAGGACATCTACATCATGGGTGGATCCTGCAATGAACCATCTTCCTCGGTTCGGATCTTTGATTGTCGTAGTCACACTTGGCGTGATGGCCCTAACATGACAGTGGCTAGAGCGCATGCGGATACAGTTTTACTCGATGAGAAAATATATGTGATGGGAGGTTGCGATATTGACAAGTACTATGCCAACTGGATTGAGGTTTTTGACGTACAAACTCAGTCTTGGACAGCCTTTCCTGGTCCTGACCTTGATGAGTTATGCAACCACTTACGCCAAAGACATTATTATCACGTTAATGCTTTCGAAGGGGAAATTTACTTAGTGACAGAGGATAAGGAATACACTTACGAGTCGAAAAATGGGACGTGGAAACTTGTAGAAGAGACGTCGAGTTTCCTATTCTACGAGTTTGTAGAGGTTTGGTGTGAGATGGGGAATGTAATATACTGTTGCACTGAGGACGGTTACTTAATGTGGTCTGCCTTTGAGGGTAAGAGTAAGAGTAGAGAGTGGAGAGAGATTAAGGGTTTGGAAAATTTACTTGAGCAGCCTAATATGGGTTTAAAAACTGGGTGTGAGTTTGAACTGGTGGACTCTGGTGGTAAGCTTTTAGTTATGTGGCATCAGGGTAACTCTCGTAACAGAATTTGGTATGCTAAGATTTCTTTAGAATCAAGATGCAATGGACGTGAGGTGTGGGGAAACGTTGAGTGTGTTGATGTGCTTACCTTTCCTGTTGAGTCATATGAATGTTTTTTTTGTGTTGCTGCGTTGGTTTGATGTTTTTTCTAGTTTCTTTGGCTTTTTGATCTCTTTCCTTTGTTTACAAGTAGTCACAAGTGTGGTGGGATTATATCATAAGCTAAAAATTATATGCATTAATTATCTTTTCTATGAAATATACTTTGTTTTGAGATGAAAGTACGATCATAGTGAATTAGGATTACGCAGGTGTATTTTTTTTTGTAAAACCCTAGTTTGAAGTCTGTCATATAATGTTAAGTCAAATAGTGTTAAAATAGCCAATTAACAAAAGGGCGTTTGGTCTAGTGGTATGATTCTCGCTTTGGGTGCGAGAGGTCCCGAGTTCGATTCTCGGAACGCCCCTTATTTTAGTTTCTGCCCCTTTTTTTACAAGTTTTGTTTATTCTTACATCCTCCTCTACCATAGATGCTGAACTTGAAGTTGTTGTATCCGTCATAAACAAATGTCAGTATGTATCCATCTCTAAAACGGTTGTCCTCAACAAACTTGGCCCATTCTTGTCTAAAATACACGTCTCTCTCATTTTAATAAGATTACAATCAAGTTATGTTACCTCATGAAACGAACGAACACGATTGCACTGATAATAAATAAGGCCAAAAACATTATAAGTGAAAGAAACTTCCAGTGGAAATTTTTTGTTCTTATTGATCGCAATCTTATCAAAGAGAGTTTAGCAAAATGGCTGTTTCACAGCTCCAAAGCCTCTGTTTCCGTTTCAGGGAAAGGCTTGAAGAAAAAAAAATTGATTAATGGAAGATAAAATACACAATCTTCAAGTTATTGTTCCTCTCTTTCAAGGGTAATAGCCGGTGAAGGTGAATCCTCTGCCGATGATTTCACCAGCGCAATACCACGCAAAGCATTCGAGACCAAACAATGCAGCCATTCCAGCATCTTCTACTTTCAGATCGGTTCTGTTCTTCCACAAGTTCTTTGCGTAGTCTAGTTCCTTTCGGAAGGTGTCACAGCGTCCAGGAATGCTGTAATAAGGAGTGGAAAAAATAGTTAAGACACTGAGAAAGACCACACAGAAAGGCAAAAACCAAGATTGCAAACCTCCTTAAGTCATGGTACAGGAGGATCAAGTTCTCACCTAATCTAAAACACAATAGGCAATATATTGGGAACTCTTTTGTACCCCCAAAAAAGTTCAATAGTCAGGTTATCGTGCCATTTGACACTAAGTAAACATGAAATATTGCTGCAAATGGCCTACTATGACTTTTGTTAATGAAACAACTAAAAGCATGACTACCTTTAAATATAATCATGCAACCTATGTCAAAGAGCTAAACAAGACAAACTCAATGCGAAGACAACATAAAAGTTTGATTTTTAATTCCTATCTATAAGAGGAGACATGAAAGGATTCCAAGTATGCCATTTTCAGTTCTACGCACAGTCTACACAGCAGTAAGTGTTACTATTCTTGATGCAAAATCCAAGTTTCACTCATGCCCTCAGCATTCATGGCTATTTTTGCAACTCAAAGAAAGAAATGAAAAAGATGGTTTGTCGATAAAAAAAACTCTAGCTAACCAGAATATAGAAATGGATTGTATATACTATGAGCCCATGAAAATGTTGAGGGACACAAAGAAGAAAGAGAAGGACCTAGCAAGACGGGTGTAGAGAAGTTGCTTAGACAACTCTTGGCACTTGTCCACCGTAGCAGGTTCCTGGATATAATGCTTGTTCTTCTCAAGCAACTGCCTGTAGTAAGAAGTTCCATGCTTTGCCACAAACTTGGAAGCCTCACATGCCTTTGACTGAACTTGTATCAACTTTGATGCCATCTTCACAAACCTAATCCTTCAAAATACAATAAAAATGTAACATGAAGCCACTCTAGATCTACCAAATAACCCATATCAGAATTACCGTCAAAGACAGAGACTTTCGAATAAAATTCACACAAATTATAAGCTAAAAGACCTAAACTTTAAACCCCTAATCAGCAATTTTCAAGAGTAGCAGATGGAATGAGCTTCCAGTGTTAATCAACGAAACACATTCAAACTCGAAATCAGTGACTCATTCCCTATAGAAGGAAGCAGGAAGAGATAACTGAATGTAGATCTAAAAGATCAGACCTTTAGAAAGAAAGAATATAAAAAGGGAGGAGCAACACCGAATCAACCAAACAAAACTAAATCAAAGTCAGATTTATAAAACCCAATTGAGAATCTGAAAGGAGAAAAACTGCAAGAAGATGAGCGAGGCTCATCGTACCTTTGTGTTTGTGCAATTGAAAATGCAGCACCGGTGAGGAAGAAGATGAGTTGATTGGGGGGACTTTCTCTTCTCTCCGAGGATCTCAACGACGGCTACTCTTAATACGATGCCGTTTCGTCTTCTCCGCACTATGTCCTAATGTCCTAAGGGGGTCTCTTGCAACATATGGGGCCCGTGAACAGTGCAAGAGACGGCTCTTAAAACCCTTAAATAAGAACCGTCTCTTGCACTGTTCGCGGGCCCCACTGACACGTGTCGGCCCGTGATTGGTTTAAATTTTTTTTTTTTTTTTATAAATCAGAAAAAGCAAAAAAAAATATAAAAAAAAAAAAATAAGAGACCCAAAAAGGGTCTCTAAATTAATGATGCTCTAATGTCCTAATACGACAACGTTTTTTCGTGTCCCGAGACGACAGTGTTTTGTAGTAATTTCGAACCGGACGGATAAATGTATCCGGTTTGGTGCGTGTGGACGAGAATTCAACCGGTACAGAAAATATCTGTAGACCGATTTTAATTCAATTTAAAATTCGTTAACAGGAGAGAGAGAGAGAGAGAGGAAAAAAAGAAAAACAAGACCAAAGACTCTTCCTTGTTCAAGTTTTAAAATAAAAACAGAGCAAGCTTGTGGCGGCTTCCTAAAACCCTAATCTTTCCACTTCCCTTCTATCCCCAAAACCCTTCTCTCTCTTTGCTCTCTCTCTCTCTCTCTCTCTTGACTCGTCTGTGAGAACTAGAAGAAACGATGACTAAGAACAACAACAACAACCATAACAACGAGGAAGAAGAGTTCGTCAGCTTTGGACACAATCTTAACACGAAGATACGCTTCGAAGACGCTGATGAAGACGAAGCTGCACAAGGCTCCTGTGAAGCCGCTCAAGATGAATCCATGTGCGACGCTGGAGAGAGCACCGAAGTCACTGATGATACAACCAGCGCAGATTACTACTTCGACTCCTACTCTCACTTTGGTAATTCCCTCTGTTGATATCTTCTTCTCAAAGCTCAGATTTTTATAAAATCTGAGCTCTTTAGTTATGAACTTCTGGTGCTGAATGTTGACTCTGTTTCCACGTTTATCTGTTTTGCAGGGATTCATGAAGTAAGTGTTCTCCTATGATTAGTTCATATGATTAGTGTCTGTCTGGTGTCTGATTCGAGGATGGTATCTTACAGGAAATGTTGAAGGATGTAGTGAGAACAAAGACTTATCAGAACGTAATTTACCAAAACAAGTTTCTCATCAAGGACAAAGTTGTTCTTGATGTTGGAGCTGGCACTGGAATCTTGTCTCTCTTCTGTGCCAAGGCTGGAGCTAAACATGTCTACGCTGTATGTCTTCCTTACTCCTCTTTTTCTTTCATTAAAGTTAAAAAAAAAACTTCTTTCAATCTGAATTGATTTGATTGAGAATGTTCTTTAATAGGTTGAATGTTCTCAAATGGCTGACATGGCTAAGGAGATTGTTAAAGCCAATGGATTCTCTGATGGTAGCTTTTTTATTTATTTATTTGTATGAGAAACAACATCTGCTTTGTAGTTATAACGGTTTTTGTTTTGTGCGTTGTAGTTATAACGGTATTGAAAGGGAAGATTGAGGAGATAGAGCTTCCTACTCCAAAAGTGGATGTGATCATATCTGAATGGATGGGTTACTTTTTGTTGTTTGAAAACATGTTGGACAGTGTCCTTTACGCTCGCAATAAATGGCTTGTAAGTTTACATCTCCACTTTTTTGTTTACATATAGAGCGATAAGAGCCTCCTATGGTTTCATGTCCTTCCTTGTTATAAGCATTCTTGCCCTTTTGGTGTTTCATTCATTGATAGGTTGATGGTGGCTTTGTGTTGCCAGACAAAGCCTCTCTGTTTCTTACAGCTATAGAGGATTCAGAGTATAAAGAAGACAAAATTGAATGTAAGCTCTCATTGTTTCTCCTTTTCCAACATTTATCTCCATGTCTGTTGACAATTGTGTTTTGTGTTTTGCAGTTTGGAACAGTGTGTATGGTTTTGACATGTCATGCATCAAGAAAAAGGCTATGATGGAGCCGCTTGTTGATACCGTCGATCAAAACCAGATTGTCACTGATAGTAGACTACTTAAGGTAAAAGATATACTCATCGACGACAATGAGTAGTAGTATCTCTATTACATGTGTGCCTAATGTTCATTTCATTTTGTAACAGACGATGGATATCTCAAAGATGTCTTCTGGTGATGCTTCCTTCACTGCTCCCTTTAAACTAGTTGCACAACGTAATGACTACATCCACGCCCTTGTAGCCTACTTTGACGTGTCGTTTACCATGTGCCACAAGCTTCTAGGTTTCTCAACAGGTTCAGATCTCTCTCTGCAAATTGTTGCTAGTTAGATTGTTTCATTATGGTCTGAAACTAACCACCGGTTTGAAATGCAGGACCAAAATCACGGGCTACGCACTGGAAACAAACAGTCATGTACCTTGAAGATGTGTTAACAATATGTGAAGGTGAGACAATCACTGGAAGCATGTCGGTTTCTTATAACAAGAAGAATCCTCGAGACATTGACATAAAGCTAAGCTATTCTTTGGATGGTCAGCATTCCAAGATCTCAAGAACTCAACACTACAAAATGCGTTGAAGTTCTCTCAAAAAGAAGCAGAACTTCAAACTTTCAGCTGAAACTGAAACTGAGAAGATACAGTTTCTCATATTGTGATATTAGTTTTTGTATTTTCTTTTTTTCTTCAAGTTTTGCAATATTCCCTTTGCGTCACAGTTTACACTGCTACATTTGTCCTTATGCTTTTGAGTTTGAGATTAATGTTTTTTCATCTAAACCATCTCTTGTACGTTGCTCAACACTTAAGTGACATATTTGTTGGTTTGAGAGGATTAACTAAGTTTGTAGAGAAAACGAACCAAGAGATACACTTGCTTGCTATGAATATTACTGTTGAGACTTGAGAGGTTTCCCAAGTAGTCTTAATTGAACATTATATTCATCTATGTGCATACATGAAGGGTTTGGATCTTAACTCTTAGGCCTCTGGGAGTTTTCTTGAGTACACAACGTACATTGGATCCGAACGTCCTGGATTTGGAGATATATCAACGGCCTGAATTGGTCACAAGTTGAAAATGAAACTCTATAAAGAGGGTTTCTAGTAGAAGGTGTGTTGATGAATACATATAGAAATACATACCTGAGGACGTTCATATCCTCCAGCATAGTGAAAGTATGATCCAACAATGAGAGCATGATCTGCGTCACCAGTCGATGTCCATATCGAGATTGCTTTCGTGAAGAAGCAACGGTTCGAGAAGCTGCAGAGATAAAGACGAGAGGAAGTGATGAGTTTGAATCCACAAGACATGGCAGGTTTGTGTTAAAGAGAACCAACCTCATTAGAGCGAGTCCTCCTGGCTTGAGGATTCTGTTCATTTCCTTGAAAACTACAAGTGGCTTTGTAAGATAATCCACACTTACCTATTGAGATACCAAGAAACATCATTGGTTGGTAATGACTTTGAGTTTCAGTTGAGAAGTAAGTTTTAGAAAGTTTGTGTCTTACCACATTGGTAATAACTTGGAAAGAATTGTCTTCAAAAGGAAGCTTTGGATTGACATTCAAGTCTTGGACTATGTACTCGGTGAGAACCTGAGAGAGAGAGAAGATAAGATCGAATGATATGATGATCCATATAGATAATATTCAATCTTGTTTACCGGATTGCGCTTAAGCTCTTCTTCATTCATACCCATTCCAACTATTCGTTCTTGCTTATACCCGGCTGGATAATGGCTTACCTATGTAAACATCACATGAACCAAATAGCCTTAAACTTTGGAAGATTCTCAAGGATTTGCATTTTAGTACGTACCCAACTGCTACACATATCAAGTATGCTCACTCCAGGAGTTTCACTCTGAGGCAGAACCTTGGAGTAGTACTTTGTCAATGCAGCTATTGCTGGATCATCAATGTGTGTTACAAACCGTGGAGCTTCGTAGAACGTTGAATCAGACGACCTGACAAAAACCCACAACATAGTTCAAAAAGAAGTCACAAGTTCTCTAAAGGCAAAACAGAGTAAGAGACAAAATGCATTACTCATCGAATCGCTGGAAATCTTCTTCTTTGAAAGGGAAGTTCTCAGGCCATTCCACTTTACTCAACGCCTAGATTCAAACAAAGAAGTTCGATTTCAGACACTTCCACAAACAACATTTTAAGACCAAAAACGTATGATCTGTTTCGTTCAGAAATTACTAGAAACAGAAATGCCTAAAGATACGAACTTTGAAAAGCTTAAGCTTTTGATACGAAACCAAAAGGGGAGAAGAAGAAGACCTGTTCGACGGGAGAAGGGTTCGTCTGCCTCGCGGAAGCGATGAAAGACTTACCGCCAATATTACCGGACATGTTGTTCATCCACAACGAAGTGCCGGCGAAACCGCCGAGAACAAGCCGGCGACGTGAAGAGGCGCGAATCCAACGGTCGAAAGGTCTCGAAGCAGCCGTTGGGAGGAGATTCAGAGCAGAGGAGTTTGAGAATGACGGTGGGAGAGGATTGGATCTAACTCTGAGGCCAAGAAAGTTACAAGTTTTCGACATGGTGGACTTTGTCTGGTTTCGAAGAGGGTTTGGGCTTTTCAGGACAGAACATGACGATGAGATTGGTGAAGATGACGATGAGATGTCCTTATGTCTAGTGATCCAAACCACTCTTACGTGGTCGTTTCTTTCGTTGGGGGGGCTGGGAGGGTGAGTTCACAAAGATATGGGGAAGGAACTGAAATAATATGTAAACTAAGAGGCCTTTCTGCAACAAAAGTATGGAAAAAACAAATTAGAGTAATTACATCAAATACCAATGATTCAAGTAATTTGAAATTTGAAGAAAAATACAGTTTAATAGCTGAACTACCAAAATAATCGTAATTAGTTGATCATATCATGAGTTCTAAAATGTGAATACCATATAAATTGAAAAGTTAGGTTTACAAGGTCTTAGTTTGTGTTTCCTTGGCAAAAATAAATAAAAAACAAGGAGGACACATGAGTGGATTAGACTTATAAAGATCACCTAATCCAGAGGGACATACGATTTTTGAATTTATTCTTATGTCTTCTTGCTGTGGTCGTGTTGCGGAGTTCTCTGTCAATAATCTTAAAGATGGTCTGAGAAGGAGCAAAACCATTGATGTGGAGGGCTGAGTTGCTTTGTCTCTGTATGTTGTATATAGACTTAAAGATCATATCATGAGTCTTAATAAGTGGATCCTAAGAATCCCATTGTGTTCAAAGAAAAAAGGACCCTAAGAATCACAAACACATTTTTTTTTTCTCTATTTCATTATTCATACTTCATACCATGAAAATGTAAATGAACTAGTTAAAAGCATCATATAATTTTTCTTTTTTTTTTTGGTAAAAAGAATTTTGTAATCCTGCATGCATGCGCATGTGATCGTGTATACACATAAAAGGAAAATCACCATTTTAAGAGCATTCGAGAACAGAGCACAAGAAAAATAGTTAAATACATAATGTGTTGAATGAGTATTGTATATATAAATTATTTTTTCATTCTATTACTTATTTTACATTCTTTTACATATTATATCATGAAATAATAAAATAATAGATATATAATAAATAACTGTTAAGAGACTATCTTAATTTTATGCTTTAAGAGCCGTTTCTTAGCAAAAAAAATGTAGAAAAATATTAAATCATGAGTTAAAAACTCCGGTTAAAGATCGATGATAATAATGCCTTAAGTTCACGTGATCAAGTCTACGTAGACTTGTAGTTTCTCAACCAAATTCACGCCAAGATCAACATGGCAAAACCAAGGTCTAGTTTCTTTCTGGTCACACCATGATTGCTTAAAGATTAAAATGGATCATATTTCTACTAAACAACTCAAATAAATCCTAACTAAATGGGTCACGAGTCTTTGATAAAATGAAATTAATTAATGTCTTGAGAGCCCATTAACATCTTAACGAATAGTCCAGCGTATAAATACACGCTTCCGCTCCTCATATCCGTCCCGGGATCCATCCATATAAATCCCCAACCGACCCGACCCGAAAAGACAATGGATCGACCCAGCTTCCTTATCCACGCCGAAGAAGCTGAATCCGCCGCGAAACAACACGGCGTCTCCGTCGTCAATCTCCTTCCTCTCCTCGTAAATCCCGCAAAACCCCTCGCTCGTCCTCCGATCTCAAAATTTCACGTCGCAGCAATCGGACTCGGATCATCGGGTCGGATCTTCGTAGGCGTCAACGTCGAGTTCCCAGGCCTCCCTCTCCACCACTCAATCCACGCCGAGCAGTTCCTCGTCACCAACCTCACGCTCAACTCCGAGCCAAACCTCCGTCACTTCTCCGTCTCCGCCGCTCCTTGCGGCCACTGCCGCCAGTTCCTCCAAGAGATCCGCGACGCCCCCGATATCAGAATCCTAATCACCGATCCTAACGCCTTCCGCGACGTCGTTACGGATGAAAACGACACCGTCTCGGAGAAAGACGACGGTTACGTACGGTTAGAGAGCATCTTACCACACAGATTCGGCCCTAACGATCTCCTCGAGAGAGACGTTCCTCTCCTCCTCGAGCCACACGATAACCGTCTCTCGTTCTCAGATATCACTAACGGTTATACAGATTCGGATCTAAAGCTAACGGCTTTATCCGCTGCGAATAGATCTTACTCGCCGTATAGTCGATGTCCGTCGGGAGTAGCGCTGGTGGATTGTGAAGGGAGAGTGTATAGAGGATGGTATATGGAGTCAGCTGCTTATAATCCTAGCTTGGGGCCTGTGCAAGCGGCGCTGGTTGATTTCGTGGCTAATGGTGGAGGTGAAGGGTTTGAGAGGATCGTTGGAGCGGTGTTGGTGGAGAAGAAAGATGCGGTGGTGCGTCAAGAGCATACGGCGAGGATGCTTTTACAGGTTATAGCTCCGAAATGTGATTTCAAGGTCTTCCATTGCTGTGGATAGTGAGATTCTTGTGAGAAGCTGATAAAGTCCTAAGCTTTGTTCGTAAAGTCATTAACTTTTAATTTGATGCAATGTTTCTATGGTGATGATGATGAAAAACCAAAGCTCTGTTCGTAAAGTCATAAACTTTGAGTTCTTAATATTTGTAATTTGATGTAATGTTTCTATGATGATGATGAAAAAAAGCCAAAGCTTTGTTCGCTATGTAGACAAAAATTCTGTAAGGCTAAACAGAGGCACTCTGTTTCATTTGTTAAGGGGAAGAAGAAAGTGTGGAGAATGCTCTACGTTCAGTCTGTCACTTTCTCTTCATCCTCATCTTCCAAGATGAACAATGGATCTGTGTAAACTAGCCAAAACCCCAATCAGAGGATACGTTGGTTAAATAAGACAAACAAAAATACAGTGTGAGGACCAACAAAACCAGCACGAAAGCAGAGTCATTGATCACACTGCCAAATACCAGCAGTGGTTCATTCTCCCGGGAGTAGATGCGATTATCAAGATGAAGAAGACGGAGTGGTTGCTACCTAAACCATGCAAACTAGAGTTACTAAACCTCACACATGTAGTTTGTAGCAGTAAGGATCAGTGGTAACAGATACATTTGCAATTAATGCCTATTGGCAAAAGAATCATAAACATGCTTCAGGAGCTATTCTTCTTTTTATACCAAAAAAAAATATGACAGATATACAGAATATTAAGCTCAGTATTTGCTTGAGGTTGCAGTAAGTAATAAATCTACAAGTCTGGCAGTTCAACTTGATCCAGCTGGTTTAGCCGCATTTGTCTGCACAGATAAAGATTCCAATGTAAACCCTTCAGGTCCCTTGGCTGGACCAATGCTGCAGCGATCGGTGTTGTGCAGTCTGATGCCATCTTTTATCTTTTGAAACTGAAAATTTCAAAAGAAGAAAAGGTCAAGAGACAAACCAAATGGGTTCACCAGGTTTTGATCCACTGAGTCAGCAAAGGGTTGATGCCAAAATGCCTAATGGTATAGACGTCAAGCTACATATTTCTAATATTTGATTGATCTTATCAAAACAAGAACCCCCTGAAGCAGTTCTGAGCAGCTTCTTTACCTTAGCAAGAGAGCATGAGAAGGACTCGAGCTGGCCATCAGCTCCACGGTAGAAGTGAAAATAAGGAAGCACTTTGACGTTCAAACTCTTGCACATCGGTTTATTCTCATCAAAGTTTACTTTGAGGAACAATATATTGGGATTTTCCACCGCCGTTTTGCAAAGCTGAAAAGATTTTGAACAAGACACATAACATCTTACTATCAATCTCAGAATCACAAAACTGATGAGTCACAGAGGTAAGTTGAACAAACCTTTGGGAACAATGCTCTGCAAGAAGCACACCAAGTTCCATAAAACTCTACAATGACTAGTCTTTCCCCAGCTTCGCTCAAAGCCTTCAAGAATTCTTCAGTAGAATGAATGTCTACCATGTTTGGTCCAGCATTCCTCTCCCACCATTTCGGTGGCTCTGTCTCGGCAACACTCTCATCTACCTAAACCACAAAACACACACATCAAACTACGGTCGAGAGCATAACCCTTTTCATTTGAATTAATCCAAAGCATCACCCTTTCTAATCAAAAACTGAAACTTCACTTATTTTCTAATCATCTGAAATGGGATGAGACTGAAGAGCATAACTTAGCTCCTAATCAGCTCAGGAACCAATCAATTGCCAAAAGGGTATTCGAATAACCGACAGAGTGTGCTAAAAAGACAAGAAAGTTTTCACCTTGACACGAACCACCTTGCTCTTGTGTCGTCTAAGGCCGGAAGATGGGTAATGAGAAGACGAGAACGATGGAGAAGAGGAGAGCAGACGCAATCTCTTGTCGGAATTCAGACTCGTATTAGGAGGTAAGCAGGGAGAACTGAGAGTGGTTGCAAAGGAGGTGAAGGACGAAGAGGAGACGCCGAGGGCCTGAACCGACGTCGCTGATAATCGCACAACTCCAGCCATCTAAGTTTCACCCACACAGAGAGATAGAGAAGAGAGTGAGCTTGTTCTTCGCTCCAGAGAGAAAAGGCAGCTTTCTCTAAGAAGATCAGAAACTGTCTGGTTCAGACAGATTCCAGTTATGTTTCTCTCATCATGTGCGTTTTGGCCGCCGTCATTTACTTGGCGTTTTGTTGCTGCGTTTGCGCTTACAAATGTGTAAACGCGTTTTGTTTCTTTGTATTTTTGACGCAGAACGCAGAGCAATAATGGTTCTATAGTTATTCATTCAAAAAAAATAAAAAAAAATAAAAAAAATAATGGTTTTATAGTTTTATCACTTTATGGTATATACACACAAGAAAACTATGACTTAAATGCCATTTATATTTGATCAAAAAAAAAATGCCATTTATATTAAAGGATGATTTTAAAAAAAAAGTTTTTTGTTGTTTAAAGAATGAAATGAAATGAAATTATTCATTTAAATGTTTTTAAGTGAAAATGTTCAATGAAACTGTTGAGTATGACAATTATAGACACCAAAATATATAACGATAAGTTTAGTATTTCGACAAAAAAAAAACAAGTTTAGTAGAACTACTTGTGAAATCGCACCAAAAACAAGATACATATCAAAATGCATAAAACGTCTAACATATCAAAACTCATAAACGTTTGCCGCGGCTTACAAACGCAGTCACCGATTCAAGGCTGCCTTTTATTAACATAACAATGAACTTACACTTACTCTACTTACGTGCGAGGCAAGAGAACGCTTGAAGGAAACTCATTCGATCCATTATTTGGTGCAGCCTTAAGCCCTAGAATCGTACTAATCACATTATATATCTCAACATTCTCAAAAGAGGGCACTTTCCTTCCTTTAGCAAACATAGGACCATGCCCTATGAATATAGTCCTCATCGAGAAGAAAGCATTGTCATACCCATGAGCTCCACCACACTCCTTAGCTTCACTCCTCTTCTGCTCAACCTTGAAGCCCTCATCAACTAGTCCTATGATAGGTGGGATCCTCTCACTCTCTGTGTAATGCAGCCTGCTAGGTAAATCCTCTTTGAGATAAACCTTCAAGTACTTACCGTTCTCTACTTTACCTGAGTTCAAACCTTCTTTGATCTTAGCCACTATGTATGATGCATTATGACCCAAAGGTGGTTTAATAGCTAGCAAGGGAGTGTAGTCATGAACCCAGCTGCTAGGGATCTTGATCCATGGAGCTAAATCATCAAGAATGATGAGTTTCTTGTCACATGTTCCAACCATTCCATGATCACCAACCATGATCATAGTCACATCCTCAAAGATCCCTCTTCTCTCCAGACCATTGATTAATCTACCAATCAAACGATCGATGTTGACTACAGCTTCAGTGATCCGAGGATCATCAGGGCCAACTTGGTGACCTTGATGATCAGGGTCTTCAAAATAAAGCGTCATGAAGCTAGGGATCTCGGTACTAGGCAAATCAAAGTAGCTCAAGATAGTATCAACCCTATCATCAAAAGGAACAGATTCATTGTAGTTCTGACAGAAACCTTTAGGACAATCCCAAGAGCCTTTGTGTACCTCAGAGCCAGGCCAGAAGTAACTAGATGCCTTAAGCCCTTGGTTCACTACTGTCTCCCACAATGGCTCACCTAACCACCACTCTGGCTCGTGGCTAGCCATTGTGAAAACATTCCCTGTTTCAGGATCCATAAACTTGTTGTTGATGATGCCGTGATACGCAGGGTATAGTCCTGTGACTATAGAGTAATGGTTAGGGAAAGTTAGTGTTGGAAAAACCGGGATTAAACCGGTTTCTGCTTCTGTTCCGTTGGTGATTAACCGGTGTATGTTTGGTAGTTTGGTCTTGAGTTGGTAACCGAAACGAAACCCGTCTGAGGATATCAGTAGAACCACAGGCTTGTTAAGTTTCTTGAGTGTGTGGGAAGAGAAGAAGACGAAGAAGAAAACAGCAGAGAGAGTGACGCAGGTGATGATAAGGAGAGATGTGAAGATGAAGCAGCTTGAGATGGAGATAGTGGAAGAGTCTGCATTGCTGTCGAGAGGTGCGTTTGATTGCCTTGGTGGGTCTTCTTCTGGTAGTAAAGCTTTGTGCTTCTTAGCGGACAATGTGTCGCCGGAGATCATTGCTTCTCTCTGTGGTGTAGCTTCTTCTTTAGAAACGATGACCTACTTAACACACAAAATGGAAGATACCGTATCTTACACTCAAGATCTCAGGTAAACCTAGAAATCTAAACCTAATCTCCTCGAATAAAGGAGAATACTCCAACGTTAAAAACAAACATCCCGACAATAAAGGACAATAACTAAGACGGTTCCGATCCTTAACCGATTGGATGTGATGTTTCTCAAAAAAAAAAAACTTTGCAAACTTTGATCAGAGTTTTTGAGGTCAGAGGGAAAGAAAAGAGACCAAGTCTTGGAGTGACTTGCATGTTACGTTTTACACGGATCGCGATTCTTATGGACGCTCGTGAATCTGCCACGTTTCCCTGTAACAAGTCCACTATTTATTAGTCAACAGCTAAAGAGAGTGGAATGTGTCATCTTCTTTTGTTCTCTCTAGACAAGAGTCCATATTGTTTTCAAATTTAGGTATAGGAACTGGTCTGATTAAGTCTGAGCTTTCCTCTGTATCAGTTATGAGTGAGTCTGAAGATTTTGGTGAGTCTTACTTGACCTATGTTGTTGCAAGTTGTAGTATCAGGTCTTTCAAATTAAGAAGGCTAGTGATGCAAGTTTGCTATGAGAAAGAAAAAAAAAAGGTTAGCTATGAGAGTGAAACGTACTGATATGGGTAAGCTGACTTTAAAAAAAAAAAAAAAACTTTCCGAGCCTTTTAAAACTAATGGGCTCTAAATGGAGCCCAACAAGATTTTAAAGAAACAATTCTATCTTTTTCCTCCCATTTTTAATTTTACTTTTTCTAGTTTACAACTTTAGATACATTATTATTAATTAATCTGACTTGTGTATTTGATATTGGCAAACCACGATTATCCTTATCTTACTATAATCAGTTCATCATGTATCGTAGTTATATATATGGTATTGGCAAAATTTGATTATAGTAAGATAATGATAATTGTGATTTGTTGGTAATGATAGTGATATTTTATGTTACAGTCAATAGCTCTAACCCACAGATTCGCTAGTCACAATCATTAATCGGAGAATAAACTGGATTTATTGTGTCAATCTCATGATTACGACCACAAGTATTAAAGTAAAGGTTGCAGGTAAACCAGTTAGGTTGGAAGAATATCAGATAACTAGATCACGTTTCTATTTTGGAAGTACACACATTTTCTTAAACGTTTTTAGCTCCTTTTTCATTTATTCTTAGGGAGAAAAACAATTGATGATAATTTAAGACTGAAATTTTATAGTCTAATCATGAGTAATTGATTTAAAACTCGTAGAATGAAGTATATATATATATAGATCCACGAGGTCACTGGCTTTTATAATTTCATCAATTTGATGTTTGTATGCATAATGTCTTGCCATATGACACTTAACTTGAGAACAAGTGGGTATTGATTTACACATCATATTTTGTAAAATTATGTAATGGTATTTTGAGTAGATTCTATTATTCTTATATCTAATTTTTTTTTCTTTTGCTCTCACAGCCAAATCTTTTTTTTTATAAATTATTAAATTTCCACCTTATATTTTATATAGTTCATAGTCTCTTACATTCCCAACCTTTTTAGGGTAACCAACCGAAGTTTAATCAAATACACAACATAACCATGTGCTTCATCTTGTTTTTTTTTTTTGAAATTACCATGGGATGAAAATGAAGGGACCATGCAACCAAAATTAGAAAAAGGACAGATCAAGAAAGATGTTATATTAATTAGGACCAACCTTTTGTATTTTTGTGAAGGGACATATACAAATGCAAAGAAAGCCATGTAAAGAATCATATTTGGCCATAAATTCATTTCAAAACTTATTGAACACTTTGTTTCAAGCATCAGTTTAGGTTCACTTTGAGAAAACAATTAAAAAGTCTACAAAATAAACCACATAATTCTAGCTAGGTCCCTAGATTCGTTCTGGACACCTTTGTTTCGCTACTTTCTTATTTTTATTTGTCATACTTTTTCCTGGGCAGCTTGGGGTATACGTGTGTGTTCCTTTAATAACAGGTCCACTTTGTATAACATAATAATCACAAAAGCTTTATAAAGGAACACCAACCAAAAGAATTTTGAATGTCAATGAGATAATTTACTTAATTCACATATCATCCCAAGTTCATCATCGTATTATGGCGGAATAAGAAAGTAATGAATTGTATATTCTCAAAACTGCAAGAAAATAATGAAAGCATCTAGTAAAATTTTCGATCTCTTTTCTTGAATTAATAACTTTTTTTTTTACTTTACCTTGATCTTTTGGTTGAATTCGTAAAATGTTATATATATTTTTTTTTCTATTTTGCCAAAGACAGTAATTCGTATCGTATGGACTTTCGTTTCATTTTAGAAGATTAAGTTGTTTTTATAATATCAGTTTTAGTATATATTGTAAGAAAAAAAAATACAAATGAGAATCCTTGAAGCTGTAGTAAATGATTTTGGTAAGGCAAAAGTAAGAATTACAGTAAAAAATCGATAGATAAGCAAAGACACAAAAGTTACTCTTTCATGGGTTGTTGGATTTTCATCATAATTTTCCAAAATATATATGATTTTTCAGTTTGTTGATTACTAATGATTATAAATGTGTCATGATCTTTAGAGAAGAAAAGAAAGAAATTAGTCATGATCTGATGTTTTCATTTGTAGTTTTGTGAAGATGGAGAAAAAATCATATTAGGTGAAACATCTTTTTTCACTGATTAGCTCATTTGATTTAATGTTTTAATGCTATTCAACTTCTCTTTTCTTTTTCCATCAACTCATATGTTGCCACCAAATTGGTCAAAAAGCTCAGGCAAATTGGTTAACTATTCCTTTCTTTTTTCCTCTTTCTCAAACGGCCATTGTTTAGGGTATTTACATTATTAAATTATCTACACATAAAAGTTCAGTGACAAACACACGTAATGTGTATCACTTGTGTATATTGATCCTTAGGGTTAACTTATGGTTACCAAGATAAATAACATGCCATTTACAAAAAAAAAAAAAAGATAAATAACATGCCGTATTATAGTGTTAGTTTATTCTATTTTTACTAGTTTGGAAAAAGACAGCAAGTGGGGCATTTTTGTTTTCTTTAGCAATATAAAGCAAATCAAATTGTTTCACAATAATAGAGTGGAGTCCAATTGAATAGCTCTCCATGAATTGACCATACAAACAATATAATAAACATGTTGGAACAAAAACATCAGAAATATACGTACAAATCGGATATTATTAAAACCAATAATAGAATTAAGATTTTTGGATGTGATGAATCTGTACTACAACTTACAGAATCGACACTAAGATCTGATCACCATTAATGCCATAAGCTTTGGCAGTATATCTAACCCTTCATCGAGCTAGGAGTAAGGTTTTAACAACTTTTTAATCATTTTAAATTTACAATAGCTAATCAAACCAATCAATTCAGTCACAGACAAAAGAGTTCCGTAGAATTCTTTATAATATCTTTCATCTACCAACAAAAAAAAATGATTAATCAACTACTTTTGTTTTTGTTCAAAAGAAATCAATGGCATGGTGCCATTGCAAAAAAAGACACTTTACTTTCCATTTATATGGATCTCGTTATTGGCTAATTAATTGAAATAACACTTTGCACAAAAAAGAAAAGAAAAGAAAATAATGCGGTTATCCATTTCTAACCACAAATTTAAATTTGTAACTAATAACTTTAATAATATAAATATCCAAAAATACAGAAATGTAAACATGTTTAAAACATGAGTATTTGAATGACATTATATAAACTACTGAAAAACTTAACGTCACAATAAATAATCATATAACAATTTATGTTGTGGACGGGACATATAACTATAACAGTATATCATTTTCTTAAACTACGTGTAGTAAAATTTATAACACAAAGACTGACGATCCAACAATCTTGGAGTATGAGATTGGTTGTCATGTATTTTGACTATCCCTATAGCAGCATTTCTAATATTTAAATTTTAACCATCAAAAAATTATCTGCAAGAAAATATTGATTTGTTTTCCCAAAAACACCAAAATTTTGTTAATCCAATCGTGTGTTATTGTTTTATTCTCGCATGATTCAATGGAAGAATTATTGATCATGATGGACTATCTGGAATTGATATAATCATAATAATAGTTCATATAGAAACGATAATATAACTTTTGCAAAATAGATTATGGACTATACGTTGATGTGATTAAGATGTGAATTTTGATATATTTCTTAAGTTAATTATTCTTTCACTTCCAATATAATTAAAATAAACTACCAGCAATTTGTTTGTTAATAATATCTCCTTTATGAGTTTGCAGGGCCGTGATTGAATAAAAATTTTATGCGGTTTCTCAGCTAACATAAAAATATGAAAAATTATAAATCAATAAACCATGTCCCCTCCTTGTGAATAAAGGTTATATATATACTACACAAAACTAAAGCCCACATGAGTAGTTGATATTTTGCGATCCCGGTATGTCATGTGAATGTTAATGGTTGTTTATATGCTTAGTTTCTCAATGGAATCCGTTTAGTAGATAAGCCATTCCATCACGCTTAGACAATATGAATGTTTGAAAGCATATTAATAAATTGTAAAGCTGATTGGGGTATTATCTTTATAATGTAAGAAGAACAAGAAATAATTGATATTAAAGATATACATATGTAAAGAAAATTGGTTAGACAAACCCTACAACTACCACATGTTCATTACACATATTGTACATAACTGTTGAATCAAATCAAATGATTCGGGAACCAATATGAAGATGATCATGACCATTCACCTCTCTATATACTTTTTTCTTTTTTATTTTCAATATATGTTGATGCCTTTTTGTCGGACCATGTTGCATACTTGTAATACTGTATATGATAATAATGAATATGTGAGCGTAAAGATAGTTAATCCTAGTGTAAAATAGAAAGACTCGTCCATATGATACCACTTTCTCTGTGTTTTCATCTATGATTTATGTTATAGACCTTGTCGTGGCGACAAGCAACAATGCAGCAATGGTTTCCATCACTCAAATTCTAATATAAATCAAACTGTAGAACTCAATTGTTTCAACAAATTAGCGGTACGATCGTTAATTCTCGGATATTAATGTGTTTCTGATCTCATATATTGTATACAATTGCAACATAAATGTAAAAATGTTCATACGATATTGGTTTGCAAGCTGGAAACTAGGCGGGTTCGGCGGATCCTGTCCATCAAAGCCTCACCACACAAAATAAAATTTAAAGAATCTGTTAGGGTTGTTTGTATATATATTCATAGGCAGGAAGTATCCTAAGCTTTTTCTTTTGTTCTTTTCCACTTCAATTTGCAACCATTTATTTTCTTAAAAGAATCAAGCAATTTTGTAGAGTTTTTTTTATTACAAATTTTTTTTTTAATTTCTATCATTTTGATTCTAAATATTAAAAATTTCGAAACAAATATATTAAATTCTAGAGAATAAAGAGACTAGTGAGGAACAAAGGTAGATGCAAATGCCATTATACATCTTCGTATCTTGCTTTCTTTTTAACTTTTCTTTTGTTTCTCTAATATCCTTTGTCCCCCTGGAACTCATCGACGAATACACTTGCTTTTTAGATTGGGAGGTGCTTATAACTTTTGTAATTTAAGAGAAAAAAATTGAAAGTAGACAAAATTACAAAATTTAAAATCTTACAAAGACTAATTAATCTTATCTAAACACAATGACACCAAAAAACATATTCTTAAAATTAACACTCAAAAATCACATTTGTAATGCTTGAGAAGCCTATTGGCTTCCCTTAAACCACTATAGTAAGCTCCATGAGTCGTGGAGTAATGTGTTCTATGTGTTGCTTCCCCTGCAAACATGACTTGAAGCTCATGAACCTCAGCTTGATCATGACACTTGACCTGACCTCCCTTCTTGTTAACCCTTGGCAATGGCTCAGCCATGGCATCTAGGTCATCACCACTTGACCCAACCGCGACATAAGAATAGGAGCCTCGGAATAGAGGATCACCTCCCCATTTGCTCTTCAAGACCTTTGTGATTCTCAAGACTTCATTATCATCATTACCATTCACAGAGCCATTTACCAAGGGCTTAGTATCAGTGTACTTTTTCACTTCCTTGCCTGTCAAGCAAGAGATAGTGGTCAAGACACCATCTATAATCTCCTCATCGGTTAGTTTCTCAAGCTCTAGAGCTTCTTTGCCTGCAAACCAAGAAAGCAAGACCTTTGAATTGCTATGTATTGGGGCTATAGTCGCGGTTCTCCTCATCCACCATGGGATTTCAACAAACCTAAACTCAGAATCCTCCCGGCCAAACACAAGCTGCAGAGATGGGAAGTTTCTCTGAGACACTTCAACGAAAAGCTTGTTTACAACTCCATAGCCTAACCTCTTGATAGCGTCTGATTTGAACTCAGGCAAAGGAGGACTAAACAATCCTCCTTCACCATCACAACTCTCAATCCCTGCCTTAAGCACACCTAAAGAGACAGTAACGATAACATGATCTGCAAACACAACAGACCCATCTGAGAAATGCAGCTTGACAGGACCCTCTTCACAACTCTGCCACTCGATCTTCGTGACCGTTCGGTTCAACTGGATAACACCTTGAGGAAGAACAGAGGCTAAGTGGTGAATCACGCTTACATAGCCTTTAGCTATAGTGATCTCTTCCCCTGGAAACATCTGGTACTCACTCTCCGCCGCGTAGTCAAGCGTCGAGAGATCATCTGCTGACGTGTACGTCCTCTGCGTGTTGCTAAACATCGTAAAGATAGCTTCTTCAAGCGAGTGTTTACTCCATGTTCCATACCCTTCTCCACCATTGCTGGTTGCATCACAGTAAGCATCGAACCCATATTTCAAGAACGACCCAACACTAGTGGCAGTTTCGTAAATACCACCCAATCCCGAAACGCCGTCGTTTTGAGGGATCTCTTTCCCCTGAGCTAACTCCATGAGAGCATTGAACAGCCCCGAGATAGGTTCGACTATAGAAGGGTCAACCTCGAAGCCGCCTTCCGCAAAGGTTGTAGCTTTATCAACGGTGGAGTCCATACATTCCCACGGCTCGTCGGAGACGAGAGAGCCAATCTCTTTAGCGATTCTATAAACAGGGCTTCCACCGATGCCGTGTATCCACGTGGCACCCATCTCTATCTTCTCGGAGGAGAACTCGGAGGTGTTGATCCTCCCGCCGATTCTGGACCCACCTTCTACGACGGAGAGGTCGAAGGTGTTGTTGGAGTGAGTGTAGAGCTTGTTCGCCGCCGTGAGACCGGCCATTCCGGCTCCGATGATCACAATTCTCGGCTTTTTCGTCATTGTGTCTCTGTCGGTGTGTGTGTGTGTGTGTGCGCTTCGATGAAACGGTAAAGGAGATGTTTTGTTTTGGGGAAGGAGAGCGGAGAAGGTGAATGTATGGAGAGAGATTGCTTTGACAGAACATTTATAAGAGAGACAGAGTGTTGTGTTGTGTCCGAAAGCGAGTTGAGAGATTTTACTATGTTCGAGATTTTATTTGTAAATTTATTAAAATTATATTATTCCATTCTACATTGCTACATTTTATTTTATTTTTTACCAGCATTCTATATTGCTACATATCGAAATATTTTATCATGTTAATGCGTAGTCGAGAATATTCAAAAAGAAAAGAAAAAGAAAAAAGAAAAGGGCGATTATGATATAAATGTCTTAAAATATATTTTTTGAACACTTTTGTAATGAACATTTCTATAAAACTGACCTTGTAAACTAGTGATCATTACTGATTATACTCAAGCTAGGTTTAGTTATCCACATCCATTAACTGGTTAAATAAATAAATATGAAATTATTAGTATCAGTATCACAAAAACACTCATGTCCAAAGAAATTCATGTCAATTAGATTTCAAGTCACCTCAAACCTCACCTATCCTCTCACTGATTAATGAATATTTTATTCAAAAAAAGAAAAAGTATATTATATCTTAATTGATCTGCTATTATTTATATCTTGCTTAGCTTTTTTTGATTATGAGCACAAAATATTAACATAACCATTTTTGAGTGTTAGAGACGGTTCAACTGCGTCCAACGAATTTATATAGTGAATGGTGAATAGGTGATGAACTGATTTGCATGTTGCGCAACATGCTCCTAACGTACCAACAACGTGTCGCTATTTATACCTTATGTGTTTACATACATCTCTGTCTTTTCTTTCTAATAACACGTATCTGTCTATCTTCTTCTGTTTCTTTGCACAATTTGAGATGTAATTCTCTTTGTTTATTAAACTTATTTTAATAATAATAGTAGATAGAAATGATAATTTTTGGAAAGAGTGAGGTCACAGGTATGAAAGAAGATGGCAGAGGAACGGCCCACAAGATGCAAATTATGAGTCAGTGCTACTGATCCGCCTTTGATTGGATACCCACTTTCAATCAACGATTGTGTCATCTCTCTTATATAATTGTATATATCATTAATTTACACACGGTGACAATCATTCTAATCAGTCTCAGATTCTAAATATGTATGATAGAATTTTAAAATGATTAATTGACTAATTTTTATACCATTGAAACTTTATAGCCTATAGTTTCTATAGAATGTCGTTTTTTATTAAAATAATTCGAAGGTAGCGGAATATATAATTCGTATTATCATATAAACACCATAACAAAGAAATCATATAAACATGTAACTAAAATTTAATACCATGATAATATCTCAAATTTCCAAAATATTGTATTTGAAACAAATTGAATTATCTATGTAGTCACAATATATTTAGTTTTTTTCGGTAGTGCATCATGAAAAGAAAACTAGAAATGTGAGATTAACTAAAGAAAACAATCAAGACATTACAAACTTGAGATCTGTTGTTATCTACTTCATTTCAATGTTAACTTTCTCTTAGAAGAATTACTGTTTAGTACTTGATATGTTTCCGCGTACATACCATTGTTTGAAGTTTAAAGTTTTAAGATATCTAATCGACTTTATATATATATACATATAGTGGAAATATAAAGATGATAAATATGCTTTCCTTTTGCTTTTTACCCTTAGAACTTGTAGGCAATCATCATATAACACTAATACAAGATGATCAATAAATTCCTTAAGTGAATATGTTCATGAAGAAAGGTTCTTTAACGAAAATTTTCCTTTAAGATCGATCAAACTTTTTTTCTTTTAATGAAGATATTGCATATCTATCTTACTTTAGCTGAATTATTTATATCAATCTTTTTTTACACTACACAGAAATGGATCTTCATCAAAGGTGGTGCAGATCCGGTAATATATCATATCGCTTGCTTAGTATGTATAAATCAGAAAATGACTCATTATTAGAAAGAGAAAGTATATAGGAGTATTTAGTATCAAGACTTTATAAACTCATTAAAAATCGAACTAATAAAAAAAAAATCGAACTAATCGATATGCATTGCTTCTACTTAAAATCCACAATAATAAACTAGTATAAATTTTGCGACCCAGCATTGATTAATTGTCGAAAATGTGAAAATAATTAACAAACTCACAGCATGAAGACAAAAGCTTGCGAAGGCTTTAGTCTGGCTCTCCGAGAATCATCTTTGAGTTATTAACCAAATACATATAATTATTGTGTGTGTGATCTCTATGTACTTTGACGTATCAAAATCAAAACTATAATTTTAAATATATATAGTATTAAAAAAATGAATTGTCTCTCCCGATATATTCGAAACAATATTCAAATGAGCAACCTTCACCATTACTATTGAAGAAAATGTGTGGACATAAATACATAGGTTCAAATAGAAGAAAAGCGATTTTCACAGGATCTATGATCAATATATAACAGGAAATATGCATTTTTCTTATTTTTGTAAGATAAGTCTTAAAAAAAATGTCTATTGAATAAGTGAGCGTGTTGTGTTCAATATACATGAGTGAAAATAAAATGGATTTGTGGTGATATAGAAGGCTAGTCTACAATCTTGCAAACAGTTTTAAGAATAACGATCATGTTTTCAAACAAAAAGATATAATAATTTACAGATACCGAAAGATATCTATCTATACGAAATTGACACTTGGTACTTGGAAAGTTACTATGCATAGTGTTTGTGTAGATATATAATTATGTAAGTTGAAGGAAAGTCAAAATCTTGAGCTCCAAAACCCTAGCTACTATGGTATTTCCCGTGACTCTAGGAATTTTCTTCGATCTTCAAAGCTTGATAATGACACACTCGAAGGTTATCACGTGGTACGTACTCATACATTAAATACGCAAACCATAGATGCGTTGTATTCATTTATATAGAGTAACAACTAACTAGAGTATCACTCCCTAAAAGCTTTGCACTCTAAACAACTAAACAAGCTTCATGCTCTACTGTTTCACCACACTCACAAACACATCTTTATCATGAAGAATGAACAGTAGTTCTATTTTGGTGAACCTATGTTCAAGAAAAAATAAGGATCCGGAATAGTTTGTGCAGAATACAAATGATCGGTTTTCAAATAGGATATTAATCGGTGGATGGGGAGATATCAAGAATATTGAAACAGTGAACCAGAGACAAAAGAAAATGGTTTTAGTGGCTAGGAAATAAAAAGGACATAACCTATGGACATATAGTTTTTGAGCCACAACTTTTTCTATGGACATAGTTTTTGAGCCACAACTTTGTCTCCTCTTTTCCAAACAAATAATTTGACATACACATGCAAAACTCAAGACATGTTTGTGCGTACGTATGTGTGTTTGTATGCGTCGACAAACAAGGCTTCTTGTTTGGTTATAGCTGAACTGAATCGATATTAATAAGAATCCAACAAAGCCTATAGGAGCTATGTGATGGTCTTGGATATCTATGAATGACTGGTGTATTTAATTAATGTTCAGATACCCCATGAAAGGCTCAGTACTATTATAACCTTCTGAGATGTTTTAAGACTAGAGTGAGAGAGAATCTACTAGAAGATATTCTGCAATGAATATCCTCGATTGTTGTTACCTAACTCCTTCACACCCACAAATCCCATGAGGTTTAACACGAATTGTCAGCAATTGCATAGATCTCAGTTCTTAAGATTACCCGGTTCAACTTGGTCTGTTCACAACTGTTTTTTTATTAAATGAAACCAAAAAGAGGTGAAGAACCAAACCAACCTTCTATCTCATTTTGTTGTTGGAAATGTAACTGAACGGTTCTGTAAAACATGAGTCAAGTTTTCAAAACATGGATTTCAATTTGTTAATTAAAGTTTGTTCTGTTTCACTAACTTCAGATTCAAAACAAAGGTTGAACACGAAGTAAGCTACGTGCCTACGGTTAACATGAAGAAGCAGGATCAAGAACCCTAAAATGATTCAAGAAGTCATAAACCTCCCAATATTTTGTCTGATCCTCGCAAAGCAGACAATCAATCCTAAACCGCAGCAACGGGCTAATAGTCACGGGATTGCTTCCTCAAGGCTTGGAGCCACACGAGAAAACATGTGACTTAAAGCTCTCTAGTACATCTTCAGGTCTGTAAATCAAGTCACTCATCCACCTCCACCACCACTATATGCACCTGCAATGTACCACCTCCACAGCTACTCTCACAATCACCAAAAACACTGACAATAGTCCAAGGTTCCACTACGTTCCAGTGGAAGTCGACCCGCATTGTAAACTTTTTAGTTATGTTTTACAGAAATTTTGTTTTGTTTTCATAACCTAAAAGTTTTCTTAACGTATGAGTTACAGACGAAAATCAGTATCATCACTTCCCTTAAAAATATTCGTAAACCGCTTTTGTTTGTTTTTTTTTTTTTGCATTAAGCAACCTATTCTTGTAAATCTTAGTAGAAATATATAAGAGAACTGAATAACTTGACTGACGCAAACGCTGTTCTAATAGCGGCCACATCCAAACTCCGTTTAGCATTAAAAATGCACAAAGATAGTTAAAAGTCTTGAACATTCATAACTCTGATTTAAGTTGGACAGAAAGACATATGTTTTGTATTGTTCATTGAAACTAGTAGGGGATATAGTATTTGAGCAAGCGGGATCAGACATAAACACCACTAGCAAGTAGCAAAAACAACGATCCAAAACCCTGCAATTAGCAGAGAGAAACAGATTACAATACGTTTAAGACAACTATTAAAAAGTTTTTTAAAAAGAAGAATAAAGCCATACCAAGAAAACAGATGCTATTGCTGCAGCCGCTAGCTCCTTCCCGAGGCTACGGCTTTTCCTGGATGATGTAGCTTCATAGCTGCATCAGAAATGTTATATAACAGGGTAAGTTACAAAAACACTTTGATCACTCCTTGTTGGGCTGACTCTATAACCAGAACTGCGAATAAGAGTCGATATGAATGACTCAAGGTACATCTTAAAGTTTTTGACTTGATGCTGAAACCACATGCCCGTAGGCCAAGAAGATGAGACACTAGTTCAACAAAAATCCGAATCATATCTCCTAGAACATGCCATCCTTTTGAAGCTCATTGCTTGATAATGAGAATTATACAAATCTAAAATCGATCATTTGCTCAAGTTTCGTTAAATTCAACAAACTATATTCCCTTACCAATTGAAAGTCCCGAGTTTTTACATCATAGATGATGAGAAGATAATGACATAGAACTCACACATGCCCAAGTCCATCAAAGAATGGTTCTTTCTTATACTAAAGCCTACCCCAGAGCCTAGCAAATGAGAATGCGTTGTAACCCAGAGACTATACATAAGCAAATAACAATGAACAAAGCAACAAGACGAGATCTTTTAACACATGAACTCATAACCTAGAGATCGGATCGAGATTAGCTTACATGAAGAAGAAAGCGGTGATGACGAGGCCAATCGCTAGAGTGAACAGCGACAAAGTCGGGTACATCGCCACCGGAATCGGACTCGCTATTGGTGTCGCCGCCTTCTCATCGGCAATCAAACACAAACTGTAAGTAAGAAAAAGCGATCAATTTCGCGGTGATAGGATGGATCTGGACTTACCATTGTCGCTAGAGAGATCTCTTCGTTATCTTCTTCGCTTCGATCTGAAGAACAATGAGCAGCTGCCCTTTCGTTGACCGAGAGAGAGAGATACTCGGCTCTTACCCACGATTCGTTCCCGGTTTGGACCGGACCGGATCGGTTTACATAAACTTTATGGGCCCGTTTAGTGTTTTGACTCAATAAGCCCAAAACTACTTGGAAAGGCCTTTTGAGTAAAGAAGTGTATTGTGTTGACGTGTTCATAGCTTTGTCCTCCATTACTCAACGAGTGTACTACTAACCACATTATTACAATTATTTAAAGTTATCATTTTAGTTCTTAAAGGTTTAATTAGATTATATTTAATTATTATCTATAAAAAACTAAGCAGAAGGAGTTTAAAACTTTATTTAGGTATCCTTTTTCGAAATATTATTTTAGTTCTTACAAGTTTACTTAGACTATATTTAATTATTATCTATTAAAAATTAGGCCGAACAGTTTAACGGTGTTATTAAACCATGAAATGATGAATTTATAAATGATTTATAATTTGTTAAATGCTTGATTCGTTGACCGATACAAAGAAATATTTTTTAAAAATTTGAAAGAAGTGGTACGCAACTGAGTGATGAAAACTGCTTGTGCTCTTTTCCAAAGGTTACGAGCTCTTTGCTATCACATTTTAAAATGTCATTATTTCTAAAAAATTCTCTTAGATAATTATTTTTAGTTTACTTTTACAAAAATAATTTTTAAGTAAGAAAATAATTAAAATAATTTTTATTAAAGGATAAAATATATATTTATATTCTTAGGCTTAATTAATCTAAACTTAAAATTTAAAGTTAAAGAGTGAGTTCAGGGGATGAGTTTCAAATTTCAAAAAATAAAAAATAAATATTCAAAATTTCAAAATAAAAATGACTATGTTAATTATTTTATTTTTTCGAATGCTTAATTTTGTGATAAAAATTTAAAAATTGATTATCTAAGAAAATTGCTTTTATTTCTAATCTAAATAGTCTTTTAAAAAGAAATGAATGTTATTATCAGTAGTCCACTTTATTATTTAAAATGTCTGGTTCTTAAAACATTGAAGATTGAAATTTTAAGGGGATGACCTCAATATAAACCGAATCATCAATGAGAACACTGAAAACATAATACTCTGACATTAAATTTATGCAATAAGGAGTTTGAGTTATTCTATGCTTAAGTTTTTATATAGGAACCGATCGTCTAATGTTTGTGCAGACACCTTAGCTAGGCCGATTATCCTATTTATGTTTTACTGGTGTTTTTTTATTCCATTTTTGTCTTCCTTTTTCCATTTTTGTCTTCCTTTTTCTAGTCAGCAAAAAAAAAACGATTGTTGTCATTGTCATGTTTTATAAAGAATGTATAAAAAGTACTACGTAAGTCGTCTAATAATTTATTTTATATGTAAAACTTGATTAATTAAATGAACCTTCCGTGTGATAACGGCACAGAAAAGTTTTCTTTGCAGGCCGTCAAGTGATCACGGGACGGCGAGTCGGCGATACCCTTCGTGCGCTTCACTCTGTAACAGAGAAGTTATGTGAGTTGAAATCTACTAATTCTATTTAAATATTGTATATAAAACTTGCATTTAACGATCCGCAACCAACAATGGACATAGTGTGTGATTAAAAAAGGTTTATAGTATATAAACTTGCATTTAACTATATCTATCAAATATACAATTAAATGTTGGTCTCAAGAGTGCATGTGATGCTTTGTGACGTCGAAAGGGAGAAACCCCAAGTTCGAGGTGAAATAAGCCTTTTTTTCCTTCTCACGCTAATTGCGTATGTGTTTCACAAGAGAAACAATAGCCATTAGAAAATGACGCTAAAAAGAAATAACAATTACAAGTTTTGCCAAACGAAAATAGAATTTGTATAGTATATAGTATTTACTACTAACTACTTGAATAGAACAGTCATGCCCATGTAATTTCATTAACTTGCATTTTAATAGAATTATCTTCTAACAAAAATAATAACAATCAAGTAGATTGTTGTTAAAGAAGAAGGTTTATATCTAGACTTTGGTGATTTATCGTTTTGATAATTTATAATACAGGGTTTCTAGAAACAAACTTTTTTATATGATAATACTTTTGCTATATGATGATTCCAAATATTTCAGTATTCTACAGATTAGAAGTCAACTATATGTGTATATATATATCCAAAGATCCTTTTATTGTTAGTATAGTTTTATGGAAGACTTTCAAGTTATGTTTATTGTTGGACCAGCTTAAACAAATATTAACTGAAAGCACTACTGGGTAAAACACAAGTGCTAGCTATCTAAACCGGCCCACAGAGTTTGGTCGGTTTCCACAAATTTCAAAGTTACGTAACTACGTTACATTTATTATGAATCACATATTCACATACGAAGTCAAATGTAACTACCTCAACTACACTACTATTTAGATAAAATATTAGTATTTTTCATTTTTCGTTACTGATTTATAGGTATACATCATAACTATAAAAGTCAGAAATGGAAAAATATTATCTGGAAAAACTATTACCAGGGGATCTCAAATACATTACCATTAGGCGAATATATATAGTTAATGGATGAAGAATTAACATAGTCTCATAGTTAAATGTTTCCGTAAATTATACATTGGTATTTCTCATGGTGTCTCCATTTAGTCAAATTTAACAGCAAATAATTACTTAGGACATATGACATGCCTCTGACTATCCAACTATATAGTCTTCAAAGCCAACTTCTATATTCAGTAATAAAAAGAAAATGATAGAAGATTAAATATCATTGATAAAATATTTCGAGAGCCAATGTAGTAAATACTTGTAACATTCTTTTCACATACTAATTTATCTTTTGGACGAACACAACTCGTTGTGCTATTTTAAAAATTAATGGCGTAAAAGCCTGTATATCAATATCAACAAAATTACGTATAGATAATCACGTGCTAATTATTAATATTATATTATACAATCTCTCTATGAGTGGGTTCTATATAAATCTCAGACTTTCAAACTAATCTCAATACTAATCTCAATAGTAGCACCTCATTTTCCCTCTCGTTTTCTCATTAGCCTCTCCCCCATTAATTAAACAATGACTACTAATCCCAGTTTAAGCATCATCATGATCACACTAATGACTCTCTTGATGTGTTTAACTCCGACCTTGATCAAATCAGAGGAGGGCATTGATGTCTTTTTACCCATATCACTCAACCTCACCGTCCTAACCGATCCCTTCTCCATCTCCGCCGCTTCTCACGACTTCGGAAATATAACCGACGAAAACCCCGGCGCCGTCCTCTGCCCTTCTTCCCCTTCTGAGGTCGCCCGGCTTCTCCGCTTCGCGAACGGAGACTTCTCTTACGACAGCGAATCAACCAGCTCCTCGCCAGGTTTCAAGGTGGCAGCTCGCGGCCAAGGCCACTCCCTCCGTGGACAAGCCTCCGCACCTGGCGGCGTTGTCGTGAACATGACTTGTCTCGCTAAGACAGCTAAACCAGCAGCGGTTGTTGTCTCAGACGATGGGACTTACGCTGACGTGGCGGCGGGGGCCATGTGGGTGGAGGTTCTGGAGGCGGCGTTGAAGAGAGGCGTCTCGCCGGTTACTTTCACGGATTATCTGTATCTCAGCGTTGGCGGGACGTTGTCGAACGCTGGAATCGGCGGTCAGGTGTTTAGACACGGTCCTCAGATTAGTAACGTTCATGAGTTGGACGTTATTACTGGTACGTAATACACAATTTTCACTCATTTACTTGCATTTTTAGCTAATACTCCCTCTGTTTCATAATAAGTGTCGTTTTAGATTTGTGCACACGGATTAAGAAAACATTTAATTTTACATATTTTCTATATAAAAACATCATTTCCCATACACCTAACCATATTTCAACCAATAAAAAATTAAACTGAAAAGTAAAATTCTTAAATTTTGTATTGAAATACGAAAACGACACTTATTTCGTAACAAACTTTTTTCTCTAAAACGACACTCTTTATGAAACGGATGGAGTATTTTGTTTTACGTTATTATATACTGTATACATTTGGTTGAAATAAATAAATATATACATAGGTATATGAGGATTTTGATGGCTCTATGAATGAAATAGTATCTATAGCCTTTTAAAAGCTACAACATTTTACCAAGAAACAAAAAAAAAAGCTACAACTCTTGTTTGTCTGCAAGCTACAGTTGAAAAAAGGATCTGAGTTAAACTTATATATATGAAGAGGCATGAAAATTGAGTTACAAAAAAATAATAAGTGGAGAGGCATTATCTTACTTCTCAATATTAGTGACAAATTTCAACTACAAATTTGATTCTTGAGGTAAACTCACACGCCATAAATTAGTACAATCCCATGATTTTTTAAAAACTTTTTTTGGTCAGAAAGAAAGGTTCATCCAATAGTAATTATGTCCGTTGATGGTTCTATTTATTTAATATGTTGACTTTTTCATTTTATTCATATTATATACTTAATTTCAGGAAAAGGTGACATGGTGACTTGCTCTCCAAAGTTAAACCCTGAACTGTTCTATGGAGTTTTAGGAGGATTGGGACAATTTGGCATAATAACAAGAGCCAGAATTGCGTTGGATCATGCACCAACAAGGGTATGCTTCATTAGTTATATCTCTTTTATTTTTAAATGTATAACTAAGAAGATGGTCGTAACTAAATCTATAATTAAGCTAGATTTGGTTTGGAACGTAAGTGGAAGTCAAAAGACTGATTTTGAATTTCTTTGAATAAAAAGTATACACTAATTTTGTTGAATAAAATCTGATATTGCTTATGTATCATAAGATTCTGCACAATAAATCAATCCTAGGATTTGCTCGACTGCAATCTTGTCTTATGCTTGCAAATCTTCTTGATGTCAAATACATCATCTTACTTTATTCTATTTTCCACATTAGCTACTATATAATAACTAATCTGCTTACTAATCTGTACATATGGTCTCTAGATAAAAGTTACGTCGCGTGCACCTAGTTTATATTTATTCCTTATCATCATTACTTCGATTCTTATAATTACAAAGTCTTTCATTAATGAACACAAGATTAACTATTGGAATGTGATTTTTTTTCTTCGTAAAGTAGTACTATTAATTCAATGTTGTAAAGAAGATGCCCTTTAAAATGGATTAATTAAGTTGATATAAAATGATGCAGGTGAAGTGGCTACGCATACTCTACAGTGACTTCTCGGCATTTACAAGAGACCAAGAGCGTTTAATATCAATGGCCAGTGATCTTCGAGTTGACTTTTTGGAAGGTCAACTAATGATGTCAAACGGAATAGTTGACACCTCTTTTTTCCCACTATCCGATCAAACAAGAGTCGCCTCTCTTGTGAATGACCACCGTATCATCTATGTTCTCGAAGTAGCCAAATATTATGATTCCACCACCCTTCCTATCATTGACCAGGTACTATACATATCCTGAAAAGGAAAAAAAAACAATATATATACATATCATTAGCATCATTAATCATATGAAAATACAATAAATATACTATAAATCATTTGCATACATGATATTAATGAGTCTTTTTAACTGAAAACTAGTCACTTACATGATATCCATCACCATTACGAAGTTACTGTAATGATATATCATATATTTATCTTGTATACTCTTTCTTTTTCTTGTAGTTAATCGACACGTTAACTAGAACTCTAGGTTTCACTTCGGAGTTCATGTTCATGCAAGATGTTCCTTATTTTGATTTCTTGAATCGTGTCCGAAACGAAGAAGATAAGCTCAGAGCTATAGGGCTATGGGAAGTTCCTCATCCATGGCTTAATATGTTCATCCCGAGATCTCGTATATTAGATTTTCATGAAGGTGTCATCAAAGGCCTTCTTCTCAACCAGACCGCAACTTCTGGTGTTACTCTCTTCTATCCCACAAACCGAAACAAGTAAGTATTTTCATGTTTTGGGACTTTTTAATGTCATCATGTTATCTAGTATCAATGAATAATAACATGGAAAAAAGAATGTTAAGATGATTATTTGGTATTAATAGATGGAAGAACCTCATGTCTGCGATGATACCAGATGAAGATGTTTTTTATGTGGTCGGATTCTTGCAATCAGCTGGTGGATCACATAACTTTGAAGAACTCGAGAGTCTTAACCATAGGATAATCAACTTTTGCGATAACTCAGGCATTAAAATCAAAGAATATTTGATGCATTACACAAAAAGAGAAGATTGGATTAAGCATTTTGGACCAAAATGGAGTGGTTTCTTGAGGAGGAAAATGATGTTTGATCCAGAAAAATTATTGTCTCCTGGACAAGACATCTTTAATTAAATATTGAACGTGTCTTAACTTGCATCCTGCGCCACACAACAAATATGTTCATAGACTAATTAATTAATAAATAGTTTAGTGATTTGGAATGGGCTAATTACTTCCTTCAATTGTAATCTTTTTCCTCTTTATGTGAATGTCCATTTCTCTCTCGAAATTTAGAATTACTTAATTGTTATCTATTATCATGTGGTTAGAATTTAATAACAAGGGACATGAGTTGACATGTGTAAAGATAATATTCTAAAATCAGAGAAACTGCTTACTCATGGATTAAGCTCAATGTTGGAAATGGCAAGCTAAAAAGTTATTTAAAACAGAGAAATCGCTTATGTATTGATTAAGCTCAATGAAAGTCAATGATGCACACTTGCTTCCTTCAATGATTCAAATAAGTGAAGTAATGATGATAATAAATTACAATGTAATCAACATCGGTCTCTTTGTTTCTACAAAGTAGATGATCATACTTAAGCATTTCATATAAGCATAATCATCTTATTCGCCCATTATTCATGTTTAAAACGTTCACCACACACATTTTTTAACACACATTCACATGCACACATAGAAAACTAATCCATGTACTAATAATATTAATAGTAAAGTTTGTTCATAGCATCCATCTCTCGCTTGAAGTCAACCATTGCAACTCTTGGCAACGTCATGATCACTTTAACTCCACCTTCCATTGATGGATCAAGTTGTGAAGGTTTCAAAACCATCCCTATATGCACTGCACTCTTCTGCTCGGTCAACGGCCGCAGATTCACCGGCTCATTCCAACCAAAATCCATTGATCCGAACCAACCAATATTCCTCCAGTCAGTCAGGAACAATAGTCCATCACTTACCCCTTCAAACTTCACATCATCCCTCATCAATCTCTCCGTGTTCTTTAGCTCTTCCTCGAGATAGCCCTTGTCATAAGCTGTTTTCTTGGCTTTCTTCACGTGCTTAACAATGTCAGAGATTGATGCTTCTTGGAGTTCTCTGACAGTTAGCTCGATATAGACATCTATGTAGGCGTTACCGTAGAATCCTTGAGGAAGTGGTGGATCTAAAACATGTCTGATTCCAACAGCTACACCAAGGACAGTGATCCCGTCAAGGTTTAGCTTCAGGGCTCTAGATCTTGCTTTCCATATGCAAGAACTAAGTACTTCGTAAGTAGTGAAACCCTCTTTAGGGTACTCGCACTCTCTCATCACTGAGTCTTTAAGCCTCTTTATATTCCCAGCCCGAATGTTTATTGTCTCCGTTACCTGTTGGATAGTGAACCGTGAAAACATCAATTATACCCTTTTATTTTTCCTTTTTACGCTATGTATAATTACAGCATGAATATATATAATATGTAATTACAAATTCTAACAAAATCTAAAATATAAATCACAAGATTGTACGTAGAAGTTAATGGGAGAACAACGTAACATACCATATCACTGGTTGGAATATATGGTGAGGTGGCCAAGAGACTAGTAATGTGGCCGCCAGGTACTTTGGCCGGTTCATTATCAAATTGTCCGACCAACCGCTCTCTCTGCCACACCGGCTGCACCGTAGGCTCGCTCTTTCCTGCAGCCAACTCGGTTAAAGCATGGATGATCTGAGCCACACCGAACCCATCACATACGGCGTGCGTCAACGCGGTGCCAATGGTGAATCCTCCACACGCGAACTTGGTCACCTTCAAAAGAATCAAAGGGAATACTGATTTATCTCAATTATGAAAACAAAATTTCTTTAAAAAAAATGAAAGTTTATTGAGATTATCTAATCTTCAAGAAAATGATATATTTCATTATTTTTGGTAGAAAAAAAAATTAAATATATCATCTTCCAATATAATCAAGAAAATGAAAAGCTACCTGCAAAGCTAGTGGATGATAAGATACTTTGCTATCGTAGTCTATTTCGATTTCAGGCACAAGGCGCAAAGCAACTTGGTCATCAAGATTTTCTATATAGTTTAGAGAGGAGAGGTTGAGGGATGCGGTAGCAACCTCAAATGGAACTCCCTCACCCGAAAAAACTAGCTGAAGTTTTCGATCACTCTCTCTTCTCATGAGCTTGCCTGAAAGAGGATAGTAGTACACAAGAAGTTCGGACAAAGCCTTTCTAAGCAAAGGGACAGGATCCTTTTGGTTCTTTTCATTGGCTTTGAAAACATAAATCGTTGCGTACATAACTTCATTGAAGAGATCATTGTCCAAAGTAGAAAGAGAGAGAGTTTCAGAAGGAGTGTATTTTGAGGGTTTAATAAGCTCAAGTGGTTTCTTCTCGAGTGATAGAGGTAAGATCGGTTTTGTTTGGTTTGCCATCTCTTCCAGATTATACTGTCATAAAAATTCTCCGTATGATGTTTAAATAGAGAATTTTAGACTTACCACGTTCAGAATGTATACATATTAAATGAGTGTCTTCTTTGTTTCACTATGGCTTCAAATGGTGACAACTGCGGTGCGGTTCTAATAGTAACAAAAACATATAAATACATCGATTTATATAGAAATTTTTGTTATTATTAACGGCGGTGCAATACTATTCGGACCTTATATATGCTTGGTGGTAGTTACCACCAACAACGACTCACTGATACCTTCGTTTGTTTTCTGGTCTTAAATCTCATTTTTTTGAATTCCATTACAACATCCACATTCTTAAACGCAACCAGCTTTTGCAGGAATTTTTTTTTTGGTCACAGATTATGTATGAAATTAACGCAGGACCGTGCCTGTAATATACATGTCCAGAAGCAAATAAATCTTTTTGGCCCTACAACAATTAAAAAAAAAAGAAAATAAACAAACTAAAGAAAATATTAAATAACTTACCACGTTCAGAATGTATAAATAGTAAATGAGTGTCCTCTTTGTTTCACTATGGCTTTGAATGGTGACAACTGCAGTGCGGTTCTAATAGTAACAAAAACATATAAATACATAGATTTATATAGAATTTTTTGTTATTATTAACGGCGATGCGGTGCTGTCCATCACTATTCGAACCTTATATATGCTTGGTGGTAGTTACCACCAACAATGACTCAATGATACCTTTGTTTGTTTTCTGGTCTTAAATCTCATTTTTTTTTGAATTCCATTACAACATCCACATTCTTAAACGCAACCAGCTTTTGCAGGAAATTTTTTTGGTCACAGATATGTTAAATATATAAGAGATATGTTAAACGCAACCAGCTTTTACGTGAGTGATAATACAATATATAAGAGACATAAACTACTATACTAATTGCGACAATATGTTAAATTGGTAGTTCGTGAAATTTAATATGATATCAATGCTTCAACAGACATTTCTCTAGCCCAATCAAAATTAATTTAACCTAAAATATTGACCTGATGTGTGGTTTTAGCTTGGATTTTTCTCTCATCTTTTTTTTTTTTTTTTTTCATTCTGCATCATTGTGGCATAAACATTGCATTTTAGTTTTTATTTGATTTTCATACATTATACATTATTATTAGAGAAATTCCCTTGGATAACACCTTTTAGTTTGTTTGTCACAAAAATAGTTTTTAAGGAAGAGAATGACCAAAATGTTTTTTTTAGAAGCTAAAAAAATCATTTATATGCATTTATACCCCTAGGGTTAACTAATTTGCACTTTAGGGTTTAGAGTTAAGGGGTGGGTTTGGGGTAAGGGTTTCAAATTTGAAAAAAAAAATTAAAAAAAATCAAAATTTCAAAAAAAAAAAAAGTCTATTTTGGTCATTTTATTTTTTTAGGGCTATTTTTGTGACAAAAACTTAAAAAGGGCTATTTAAGAGAATTGCCCTTATTATTACGTCATGTAGGTATTCTTGGAGCTCGGTGAAGATAGAGGCTTGATTAGGAGAAAAGCATGAACAAAAGGAAGACAAGAAGAACTAAGTCAGTGTCCGATCCAGTTTTTTCTTCTGAATTAACCCAATTCACTATAAACAGTTTTAAAACATGTCTAAATCTAAGTTCTAATATTGCCTCTTTTACCTTAAGCACAATTTTAAGTTTTTTATTATTATTATTATTATTATTGAGTTGCTTAAGGTTTATGTAGTGAAGTTTAAATCATTTTACTTTTTCTTTAATCATCTAGCCGGTATATATTAGATACACGAAAAAGAAACAAAATACAAAAAAATATTTGAAGAACTTAATAAATAAAAAATATTTTTGGTCAATTTTGTCTCTCATCAAAATTTGTAAGAAATTATTTCTTCATAAACTTCTTTAGACATGAGAAAAAAATAAATAGACTAAGGTCCATCTATCAATAATTTGAGAAAAATCATATTAATTGATATCAAATTTGAGAATCCATGAATCCATCATTTTCCCCAATACTTATGTAGAAATAACACTTTGGATTATCAGTGACGCCGTACCCTGGTTCAAACCACATACATCATTTTATTATAAAACACGCTAAATCAAAGTCGGAATAGTAATCAAGCAGTGCGATCCGCAGTGTAGAGAGATTCATGAAGCCTAGGTGTTATGATGACTTCGAGATGAGTGGTTTTGAGATTGACCATCCCATTGCTCTGCGTCATGTCCACTTCTTGACTCGATGGTCTTGCCACGTCGAAGCTGTGCAAGAACCTTGCCAGGATATAGTGAACCACCCGAAGGCCTAAATGGATTGCAGGACACGTCCGTCGTCCTAACCCGAATGCAATCAACTTGTAGTTCTGTCCACCGAAATCTACGTCTTTGTTAGATGCTAAAAACCTTTCTGGCTCAAACTTTTCAGGGTCAGACCACAAATTTGGATCCCTCCCAATCTTCCACGCATTTACGAGCAATTGTGTCCCTGATTACTCGACATGAAACACGATTACACATGCCACTGCTTAGAGTTCAATGAAAAATTAATTGGCAATAACCAGAACCGGCCCTGGGTCCAAGCAAAAAAAACATGGATTTCCGGCCGACGAATAATATCAATATAATCGGCCATGATTTTTTATAGTATGTTTTTTGTGTAGTGGTTAAATAGCCAATGTTCTTTAATAGTCTGATTTTGATAATAACATTAATAATTATAATTTATTCACTATATATATATATATATACAGTAGGTGATTTTTTTTTAGTAGTCATACATCAATACAAATATTTACAGAATAATGAAATTATAATAATAGGTTAATATTTTACATTCATTTGTTTATAAGATCTAAACATTTTATAATGTATACGTTTGAAAGTAAAAGAAAAAGATTATGTTAAGTATTTGTTATTTTAATTAGATTTATGATTTAGAATATGTAATCTTAATTAATTTAATAATTATAAACTAAAAATTAATTTAATTAGATTTGGGTTTACCTGCGGGAATATGATAGTTTCCGTTGACGATGTCGAAGTCCTCCATCACAGTTCTATAAGCGACGAGAGGCACTGATGGGTACAAACGGAATGTTTCCTTGATAATGGCTTGAATGTAAACTAAATCTTTGATGTCAGACTCTTCTACAACTCTTTCCTTGCCAATAGTACGGTCAAGCTCCTCTTGAGCTTTCCTCAACACGTTTGGGTTGTTCACGAGCAGCGACACAGCCCAAACCAAAACTACAATTGATGTCTCGCTCCCTGACAATACCAAGTTCTAGTTTGCATCCACCAAAAAAAAAAAAAGAGTAATTAAGTTGACACATATATATATATTAGTTGTTATATCTTGAAGTAGGCTTTATAAGCTGGGCTTACGAGTGAGAGGGCCTTGATGGTTGCATGAGCATCATCAAGACTAAGAACCTTGTCTCTTTTGAAAATCTCCATGATTAGAATCATGAAGTCCTTTTCACTCCCACCACCAAAATCCTTATTCTTCTGTTCTTCAACCCAACTTTCAACAACCTTATCTAACCCTTTAGCCGTTCTCTTCATGCCTCTCTTGATACCCCAATCCAAAAAGCCTAGAGCTGGTATGGCATCTGAGAACAAGAGTAACCCAAAGTAATCAATAAACTCTCGTATAAGCTTTCCACATCTCCTTGCTTCTCCGATGTCACAGTTAGGACTTTCCCCAAAGTATCTCTTCCCTGCGACCATCATCAGCGAGATATTCGCGGTTAGATACTGAAACTCTCGCTTCATGTCCACCAAGACTCCGTTTCTAGGTCGACCCTTTTGGTCCCACCTCTTGTATAAGTCTCTGAACGCCACATCAGCCTCTCCAGACCTACAAAACTTGAAGGTTTCCATGACCGAAGCTGATAAGACCTCAGATGTTGTTATCTTCCTCATATCTCTCCAGTAAGCACCATAAGGGCTAAACGTCATGAACGTGTCGTTGTACCCTAGGAGCGTCGAAGCGGTGAGGCCAGGCCGGTCCAAGAGTTTGTCGTGGACGGTGTAGCATTCTTTAGCCACCTCTTGGCTGCTTATGATCAGGACGTTGTGAGAACCAAGCTTAGTCATGAACACGGGTCCATACTTATCAGCCATTTCTCCGAAAGCCACGTGGGTCGTTTTGACATCGTCATAGAACGCTAAATGGCCGATCAAGGGCCACGCGCCAGGGGCTGTAGACGCAGTATGTTTCTTTTTGCTCGTAGGACGTAGCAGTGAGTTTATGAGGAGGAAAGGGATAGATAAGATAGAGAGAGCAGTGAGAAAAATAAGCTGAATTAAATCCATTGCCTTGAGCTAGCTACTACTTACTGCTTGTTGATATTTGAGTATGTTATATAAGCTGTTCCTCCAGCTTTTCTACTTCCGTTTGGTTGACACCTGGAAATTCAATTTCGTACCTACTACACGCTTATTTTACGTTTTTAATTTTGCCCCTTTCTTTGTCTTTATTCCAGTAATGCTAATTAAGGTTTTTTGGTATCTTGTGTTCTAAAAAACTATATAGACAGCCGTTTAGGTCTTCTAAAACGATAACAAATATTTTCTAAACCAGCTAAAATAATAATATCATACTAATAAATAAAGAAATTTAGAAAAAAATATTCTAGTGAATTAGTATTTTAGAAAAATAAAATAAATGAATTTTATAACTTTATAATAGACATAATTTTAAGACGTTGATAGCCAGTATCAGCTCTTGAAAAGTGTTCAAGGTGTACTTGCACAAGTTATATTTTTTTTTATCTTTTTGGATTTTTCTTTAAAAATTAGGGTTTTAGTTTGTAGAAAATATATAGATTAGGGTCTTAATTTATAAATTTTTAAAAAATATAACGATAATTTTGGAAAATATAATCTAAGCACATAGTCTAGCCATAAACTTTTTTTTAAAAAGGCCTGTTGATAACATGTACGTAATACAAAATAACACAATTACTTTACTTTTTTCTATTTTTTATATTAATTTAATTTTAGGTGATTGTTTTGTCCGCACTCACAAATATAATTTTCTTATAAATATTTAATAATTTATATATTTTAATTTAAAATAATATGATAATATATAACAACTTTTCATCAAAATATACATGTTTATTATTATGTTGAAACTTTAAAATTATTTACATGTTAAAAATATTTTAGAAAATTTGATACTGATATTTTTTTTTGATTAATATCTAATTATAAATTGTTTCTATCTTGTTTTTAATTTTTATAATAAAAAATATTATTTCTAAATAAACAAAATATATAAAAACTATCTTGTTTTTTTTAAAAAATATATTTTTATTTTAAAATTTTTATTATATTAATTTATAATAAATGATCTAATATAATATATAAATATAATATTGTTAATAAAAAATCGTTTAAATTTTATTATAATATAAATATAAATTTATTAAGAGTATCAATAACTTTAACTGCTCTAATTTTTTTATAGAGTTTAAAAATAAAAATTACTTTTCAAATATTGATGTGAAATTAGTTAGTGCGATTTGCAGCAACTCTTGATTGTAGATAAAGACATCCTCCACGTGTGAACATAATGCAACAAATCCATTGATGTTTTCCTTATCCTTTTATACAACATTATCTTTGCGAAGTAAAAATCATTTTTTCCTTGTTTTTAGGTAACAACCAAAATCATGTTCACCTAACAAATTAAATTTTAAGCTATTGATGCATAAATATATTCTAAATTCACTCATTTTTAATCGTTGTTCTAGTCATTTGAATCACTTAAAATTGTATCTACTTACAAGTTACATCTGAAAACTTTTGCAACAGCAGTTGCAATGGCTGCATTTAAACTAATCAGATCTTAAATAGATTATGTTTGAAAAATTCAATGAAAGTACCTCATCTATAATATTGTTTCCTTTTTTTTTTTAAATAAAAATAAAATAATATTATTCCAATGATTTACTTTATTTTTATTTACGAAAATAATATTTTAAATATTTCATTTGTACTTCATCATTAATTATTAATAACAACTTTTTATGTATTTATTAATCCATCTATTTATTTTAATAATAATAATCTAACACAATTACTATTTAATATAATTTAAATATTATAATATAATTTTAACGTCTGTTTTAACACGATTCAAGAACACTCCCAACTATTTTATAGTAATCTTCGCTTTTCCAAAACTTACTTCAAAAGCATACAATGAAATCATAGATATAGACAACTTTCATATATGTATGGTGGATATGTTGAAAATTATTATGCCTTTAATTATTATGCTTTTGTTGATTTGTTGGATGATATTATGCTTTTGATCAAAACTATACATAGTTTTACATAGTTTAAACCTAACTGAACAAGTTTTGTTTATGTATAAATGATTTTATTCAACATGCAGTTTTACATTAGGGAAATGTATGACAATGAACCTTGGTATCTGCACAGCTAATGAAACAAGAAGTAGCTCTGTTTTATTCACGAAAAACAGAAGAAATCTATTTTATTCACAGGTCTGAAATATAAGCATACGAGCAAACCAACACACACTTGAACAAAAATAACTAGAACGGGATTTGATTAGCAATGGTTGTAGGTGGTTTGGACAGCCATTTTATTCTTTCCAAAACATTTTTATAAAGCAATCACACTTTAGTTTTAAAAATAAAGCTATATCAAAACGATTAGAAAAAAAATATGTTAGCTCCCAAATATACATGAATCCAAAAGCATATAATGATTCATGACTTAAATTATTAACGCATATCTTTTAAAAAAAGTTTATCTCAAAACAGAAATAATTTATTTAAAATAAAATAATAATATCAAAATAAAATCTGTACAAAAATGACCTTTCACAATAAGAAAGTGTTGTTTTCAAAAAGGAAAAAAAAACAAAGTATATTCTTCAAACTCAAAATCACAAATAGGGTATTTCTCAAACTGTCCCTGGAATAATAAATAAAATGTAGATAGTACTTAAAATTTTGGAAGGGAAACATATTTATATTTTATTATTATTTGTTTGTTAACTCCTTTTTCGTTAGGAAAAGAACAATTGGCTGGTGACAGAAAAAGAAAAGAATAACTGAATCGGAACGGGTGTTACAAAAAAAAAAAAAAAAAAAAAAAAAAAANAAAAAACGGAGTGTTTTCAGAAACCATTCGTACACTTTCAAACGATGTCGTTTCTGAAATAACTGGATAGTAGTACAAAGTTCTCTCCTTTAACCCCAAAACTCATCAATCCATGGCGCTTTGTCACTTCCCAGTAAATCTCCATACTGTTCCCTCCTCTTCATCATCTTCTTCCTTTCACCCTCTAGCTTCCCATGCAATCTCTAACCTTTGGAGGATTCGTAGATTTAGATTTCACCGCTTCAGCCACGCAATTCAATTGAGTGCCATGAGACCCACCATCGACACTCACCCAACGAAGAAGAAGAAGAAGAGAAAACCTAAACCGGGTTTCTTCGAAGAGATCAGCGATAAATGGTCTTCCGGAATCAGCCCTAAAGATAACAACTTTCCTTGGCAGAAGAAGCAGGAAGCAGAGCAAACTCAACATCATCAGGAAGAAGAAGAAGAAGAAGAAGTAAACCAGTCTTCTGGGTTAACCGGTAAGATACCCGATTCCAATCTCCCTTCGAGTTTCCCTAGGCCAAGTAGCGGGTACATGTCTGCTCCATGGGTTAATGATAATGTCTCTAAAGCTGTTAAAGACGATAGCTTTACTGAAAATAGATATAGAAAGGAGAATGATTTAGACGATGATGATGGTGGAAGAGGGATGGTGGAATCAGGGAGAGACAAAGGAGTATGGAGAAGTAGGAAGAGTAACACTGTAGAAGCAGATAGAGTTTTACCAGAACATGAGCTGAGTAGGCTTAGGAGTGTAGCTTTGAGAATGGTTGAGAGAGTTAAAGTAGGTTCTGCTGGAATCACACATACCCTTGTGGAAGCCATTCACGAGAAATGGGAGGAGGATGAAGTTGTGAAGCTGAAGTTTGGAGAGCCTTTTTCTCTTAACATGAAGAGAACTCACGAGATTCTGGAGGTCAGTTCGAACCCGTCAATCTTTTATGCAGAATGTGTTTTTACTCAATCTTGTTGTTGTTGTGGTGTGTGTAACAGAAGAAGACCGGTGGGTTAGTGATTTGGAGGTCAGGAAGCTCGGTGGTACTGTACAGAGGGATAAGTTACAAACTCAAGTGCGTTCAATCTTTCATTAAGCAGAACAATCTGGGAGAGGAAAGGGAGTACATAGCAGAGGAGGCAAATTACCCGAAGAATGTACCTAAAGAGCAGTTATCAGAGCTTTGCGAGCTGAACGATCTGTTGGACGAGATTGGTCCAAGGTTTCATGATTGGACAGGGTGTGCTCCGTTTCCCGTTGATGCAGACTTGCTTCCTCCAATGGTTCTAGGATATAGGTGTCCGTTTAGGATTCTTCCACAAGGAGTTAAACCTTGTTTGTCTAACAAGGAAATGACAGAGATGCGTCGGCTCGCTAGGACTAGCCCTCCCCATTTTGCTCTAGGGAGAAGCAGAGAGTTACAAGGACTAGCTGTAGCAATGGTGAAGCTATGGGGAAAAAGCGCGATTGCGAAAATAGCAATCAAACGTGGTGTGGAGAACACACGGAATGAGAGAATGGCTGAAGAACTTAAGAGACTTACACGCGGTGTACTTGTTTCGAGAAACAAAGAGTACATTGTCTTCTACAGAGGTAATGACTTCATGCCACCTGCAGTTTCAGAGGCACTGACCGAGAGGCAAAAGGAGATAACAGAAGTTCTTCAAACCAAAGAGGATCAACTCCGGGAAACGGCTTCAACAAGAGTCACACTCATATCACAAAGTAAGCCGCCTAAAACCCCATTGCTCGCTGGAACACTTGCTGAGACTATAGCTGCAAGTTCTCGGTGGGCACCAGAGGCAAGCAGTATCGATGTAGAGGAGTTGAAGAGAGAGTCAGCTTCCATCAAAAGAGCCGCGTTGATCAGAGATCTCGACCTGAGACTTCTTTATGTGAGTACTAAATCCATTTTTATCTTCTTGTGGTATCTGATTAGAAGCATTTGGTGATCTTTCTTTTGTTATGTAGGCAAAGCAAAAGCTGAGAAAAGCTGAGAAGGCTTTAGCTAAAGTGCAAAAGGATCTTGACCCATCTGATCTCCCAACTGACTCAGAGATAATCACAGAAGAAGAGAGACTTCTTTTCCGCAGAATCGGTTTGAGTATGGATCCATTTCTTCTAGTAGGTAAAACTGTTCTCAGCTCACTTGTCACGTTTAAAAGCCATTACTATCTGTATGATGTTCATTTTCCTTTAAAACGTTTTACAGGAAGAAGAGAAGTGTATGATGGTACCATAGAGAATATGCATCTACACTGGAAACATAGGGAGCTCGTAAAGATTATTGTTAGAGGCAAATCACTTCCGCAAGTGAAGCATATAGCTATCTCTTTGGAGGCTGAGAGTGAAGGAGTGTTGGTATCCGTTGATAATACCTTGAAAGGCTATGCAATCATACTCTACCGTGGGAAGAACTATCAGATGCCTTTTCGGCTTAGGCCTTCAAACTTATTGACAAGAAAAAAGGCTTTCGCTCGATCCATTGAGCTTCAAAGAAGAGAAGTAATGATGATAAATAAATTTTACAGTATGTAACTTGTGTAGAAAGTTTCTGTTCTGATCTAAATCCGTCTCTCTTTGTTTGGACAGGCACTAAAACATCATGTTGCTGACCTTGAGGAACGGATTGAGCTGTTGAAGACAGGACAGGTTTAATGAAATCTGATTGCTTTTAAAGTGAACCAATATACTTTAATACTGCCCGTCTAAATAATAGTCCCTACCGTTTAGCAATTCCTTGAACATTACTATCATATGATATCCAGGACGAGGATAGGGAAACCCACAAGAAAAGTGATGGAGAGGAAGATAACTTATATTTAAGAGTGGATGAATCTGATTTTTCTTCTGACGAGGTAAAGTAATATCCTCCTCAGGGTTCTTGAAGAAGATTTGCAACATTACTTAGAACCTGGCAATGTCTGAAACTAGTTTTGTGAATCAGGATGAATCTCTGGAGTGGGAATCAGAAAGGAATGAAACTTTGTTATCATCAGAGGACGAGGAGGAAGAAACTTGAACCGGTAAACAAAATATAATCTCTCATATATTGTATAACAATGTCAGAACCTGTAATGATAAATTTTCAGGTTTCACAATGAAAATGATAGATGTAGTTACATTATTACATATTTTGCATATAAGCACACACTCGCATATTCATTTTATTCTTTTCACGTAAAGAACGCTCATGCATGGAACTAAAGTTTGTTCATAGCATCCATATTTAACTTGAACTTAACCATTGCATCTCTTGGTAACGTCATGACCACTTTAACTCCACCTTCCATTGATGGATCTAGTTTCGAAGGTCTCAAGATCATTCCTATATGCATCGCACTCTCCCTCTGAATTAACGGCCTCAGATTCACAGGCTCATTCCAACCAAAATCCATCGATCCAAACCAACCAATATTCCTCCAATCCGTCAAGAAAAACACACCATCACTCACACCTTCGAACCTCGCATCGTTTCTCATCAGTCTCTCTCCGTTGCTCAGCTCCTCCTCTATATACCCTTTGTCATAGGCTGTTTTCTTGGCTTTCTTGACTCGCTTAGCGATGTCAGAGATTGATGATTCTTCGAGTTCTCTGACTGTTAACTCGACGTACACATCTATGTAGGCGTTACCGTAGTATCCTTGAGGAAGGGGCGGATCTAAAACATGTCGGATTCCAACAGCTACGGCAAGGACAGTGACCCCGTCAGGGTTTAGTTTAAGGGCTCGAGATCTTGCCTTCCATATGCAAGAACTAAGTACTTCATAAGTGGTGAAACACTCTTCAGGGAACTCGCATTCTCTCATCAGAGAATCTTTGAGCCTCTTTATATTTACAGCCTGAATGTTTATTATCTCCGTGACCTGTTTGGACATAGATGACAGACAAATCTCATAATTAGTATTTTTTAGTTTCTATCACAAAAATAATATTTATTTATTTTCCTTCAATAAAACAGCATTTAATATTTAATAAAACACCAATTACATTATCTCTTAAATTCTAATTCTAAATTCATTCCCAAAATATTAAACTATAAATTCTAATTATTAAATTCAGATAAAAATAAAAATGTTTTTTTAAAAACTTTCTATTAATGTTATTTTGATGATTTTTTCTTTTTTCTGTATAAAATTTTTAACAGAAATTTGATTTAGTGTTATCTAAGGGTTTGTCTAAATTAAATGACATCAACTAGGTAAAATAACTATTTCAAATCAATAATACTATTAGATTTTAAAAAGGTGAACAATATACCAGATCAGTAGTTGGCATGTACGGTGAGGTGGCCAAAAGAGTAGCAATGTGGCCACCGGGTACTTTGGCCGGCTCATTATCAATTTTTCCGACAAGCCGCTCTCTCTGCCACACCGGCACCACTGATGGTTCACTCTTTCCTGCAGCCAACTCGGTTAAAGCATGGATGATCTGAGCCACACCAAATCCATCACACACAACATGGGTCAATGCAGTGCCAATGGTAAACCCTCCGCAAGCAAACTTGGTCACCTTCCAAAGAAAACACAAAAGAAACAATGAATTTTATTGATTAGGTTGTTGACAAAAGATGAAAACAAATCCTAGGAAAATACAAAGACATTATATTGGTTTAAAATATCCAAGAAAATGAAAAAAAAAACTTACTTGCAAAGCTAGAGGATGATAACAAAAATCAGAATCATAGTCAATGTCGATTTCAGGCACAAGGCGCAAAGCAACTTCATCATCAAGTTTTTCCAAATAGTCTAGAGAAGTGAGGTCTAGTGAGGCCGTAGCAACAGCAAATGGGACACCCTCACCGCGACAAACTAGCTGAGGCTTTCGGCCACTCTCTCCTCTCACTAGCTTACCTGAAAGTGGATAATAATACACAAGAAGCTCGGACAAAGCCTTCCTAAGTAAAGTGACCGGATCATTTTTATTATGTTCATTGGCTTTGTAAACATAAATGGTCGCATACATGTCTTCATTGAGAAAGTCGCTGTCTAAAGTAGAAAGAGATAGAATCTCACATGGAGTGTGTTTTGAGGGTGTAACTAGATCAGTTTGTTTCATTTCGAGTAATAGAGGAAGGTTTCGTGTTGTTTGGTTTGACATCTTTTACAAAGTTTATAATGTATAACAAATATCAAATCAACGTTGACGTTCACTTCTTGATGATGTTTATATAGAGTTTCTCATACGGTTACAAATACCTACAAGATTTATCGCCGAAACTTATTGATGTTGGGCAAACACGCAATCTACGAAACTGATATGGTTGTGTTGTTTAATCTCTGGTCGCTGATTGCTAAATGTGTGCAAAACAAACATGGTCAATATACATAAATGTTTGTAGGAGAGTTTGTTTTGCATAACCGAGATGTAGGAAAAGACATACATATGTCGTGATTTTTCTTTTTCTATTGCGTTTGGAACTCTATTTAATGTGTTCACATATCTACACTTAAAGTAGACTAATCCTGGAATCTAGCATTATAATAATCTTGTTTTAGCATTATAATATATTTTTTTGTACTTAAATTTGGAACAAGCTAAAATGAATTTGTAATGAATACGTTGTATCATATGTACTCCATGCATCGTAAACAATAACAAAAAACGACAATGCAAGACTATATGCGATGAATCTCTATCGTGGGAGAATTATCAGATGCCATTTTGGCTTAGGCCTTTAAACTTATTGACAAAAAAGAAAGGCTTTCTCTCAATCCATTGAGATTCAAAGAAGACAAGTGGTGATGTTTACAATCATGTAATAACTTGTCTGGAAAGATTATGTCCTGGTTCTTTATCAATATCAGTCTCTTTGTTTCGACAGGCACTGAAGCATCATCTCGTGGCTCTAGACCCACGACACTACCCAAGAAATACTATGGTAATACCTGGATATAGTGAGATGAAATATCTGTTTATGGCTTTCAAAATATTAATGGTCAATATATAAATATAATGTGACTTTCAAATTTATTACTAAACATATAAGTATGGATTATTTATTAATTGTTTCAAGCTTGATGCTCTCTCCAGAACCGTGCACAACGTGTAATGAAAAAGGCCACCGCCTTAGGCCCCCAGTTTATAAGTATATTTTAGGGCCCCAACTTTTATTTTTTGTTTAATTAGTTAAACTTTTGTATAAAATTTTCTTTTCTTAGATACAAAGCTAGGGTAATTTGTTATAGATTTGTTTGCGCTGGTTAATTTGTTACAAGTATTTGTGTTTACTACAAGTATTTCTGCTGGTTACGTTAATCTATTACATGCATGCTATTGAATTTTTCAAAATCTCATTTGGTCGTAGTTTTGATATTTGATTGATAAATCTAGTTTCACATTTTATTTATTTGAATGATCATATCATTAGGTAATTAAAAATGATCATGGATAATATTAAATATTAATACTTATAAAACTTTTAGTAGACTTAATTGTTTCTACTTTCAAATATTATGTACAGTTTTATAGTTCTATAAATATTATACATATAGTTTTATATAGTACTCCCTCCGTTTCAAAATGATTCATTTCCTAGAAAGAAAATTTGTTTCAAAAAGATCAATGTTTTACATTTTCGATGCATGTAATAATTATAAATAGTGAATTTCAAGAAAATTAATTGTGTTTATTGATTTTTTATTGGTTATCTCTTATGGGAAATAGTTAAACACATAGAATAAGACATTTATAAACAACATTTAAGATGTTTTATTAATATGTGTGAAAACTCTAAAATATGTATCTTATTGAAACAGAGGGAGTAATTTTTAATAGTTATTAAGGAAAAATTTTCTAATCTTGCCTTGAGCCCCCGAATAGCTGGGCACGGCACTGGCTCTCTCCCTTCTTACATAGACGATTCAAAGAATGGTCGATTTCTCACATTGTAAAGGTCGCGTAAAGACAACTTAGGTAAATCAAATGATAGCGATCTGATATATCCCTACCAGTTACTGTTTAAAAATCCAACTTCGTTTTAAATTATGGATTGTGGAAAACGGGATTCTTTTTCCTTAACATATTTATTAGTATGTTATTGTTTAATTTTCTTTATTGACGTCCTAGCAGAGAAACATAAAGTATAATTTTATTTTTTTAATAACAAACATATTCAAGTCCAAAAACAAATGTTAAACAAAAATGATCTCTCATAAAAGTATTCAAACATTTATCCCACCCAAATACTAACTAAATGAATGCCGAAAAAATAAATAAAAAATACAGTGTCTTTTCTTTTTTCCTAGATGCAGCTGTAGTTAAAGTACGCAATTCTTATCATATAAGATGAGGTGTTGGATACATGCGCAACATAAGCCATGCAAATTGAAATGTGTCAACTCCATGCATCTTACTGTTTGTTCTCATGGTTTATCCCAGACGACTGATCGCAAACACACACCTAACTCACACAAACATAAACACATTGTGTTAATTAACCTTTTGTTTTAGAGCTAAAAAGTGTTGAGATATTTCACTATATAAACATCATCAAGAAGAGAAAACGATGATATTATATTATACATTCATAAATTTGGTAAGATGATAAACCAAACCAACTCGAGCCCTACTCTATCCCTCGAAAACAAATACATTGAGCTTGTTATACCTTCAAAACACACTCCTCCTGTAAATCTATCCCTTTCCAGTTTAGACAACTACCCTCTCGGCGAGATCAGGCATGCAACTGTTTACGTTTTCGAAGCAAATGCAAAGAACCAAAACGACCCGGTCTCTTTGCTTAAGAAGGCTTTGTCCGAACTTCTTGTTTACTATTATCCACTTTCAGGCAAGCTAGTGAGACGAAAAAGTGATAGAAAGTTCCAGCTAGTTTGTAGTGGCGAAGGAGTCCCTTTTGTAGTCGCTTCTGCAAATTATGATCTCCGATCACTAGACAATATAGAAAACTTTGTTGATGAAGTTGCTTTGCGACTTGTGCCTGATATCGAGGTTAACAGTGAAAGTGAGATAGGTTACCATCCTCTCGCTGTCCAGGTATCGTTTTGTTTTTTCATTATATATACATATTTTATATATGTTCTACAAATCAGTTTGGGCCTAGCGTATAACAATCTGTCTATATAAGCACTAATCCCGTATGAATCACTTATAAATTACTGCGTAGCGATTTCTTGAACTTTGCTTATATATGATTTGAATTGTTTGATGGTGACATTAGTATGATGCATAGTAGACAGTTCAATGTTTTTGGCAGGCAAGACATATACTAACTCGTCTTTCTTTTATACCATCTTCGTATCATATTATGTTAAGTGGTGTTTACAGAAAAAAAATTTGTTTTAAAATAATTAATGTTTTCATTATTCTAGATAGAATTTAAAATATTTGAATTTTCTGACTAATTATAAAATACTATGTATTTTTTATTAGTTAAATTAATTTTATTTAACAATATTTTTATGCAATTAAGATAAACTATATAGAATTTTGTATTTTACTAATATATGTGCAAAAAAAATTACTTATATTGAAACAGAGGGAGTAGTAAATTATGTCATCGTAGTTAGGTCCATTTATCCTCACTATATACTCTCTGAAAGGGTAACATAATTCATTTTCAGATATCAAAGTGTATTTTTAACATAATATAGTTTTTTTTTTTTATTGAAGGTGACCAAGTTTCCTTGCGGTGGATTCACCATTGGCACGGCATTATTACACGCGGTGTGCGACGGGTTCGGTGTGGCAAGGTTTATTCATTCTCTAGCTGAGTTGGCTGGAGGAAAGAGCAAGCCATCGGCTGTGCCGGTATGGGAGAGAGAGCGGCTAGTTAGGAAAATAGACAATGAGCCGGCCAGAGTTCCCGCCGGTGCCGGTGCTAGAGGAAATCTTTTGGCCACTTCACCGTATATGCCGAGTAGTGATTTGGTACGTTTATAAATCTTCTTTTATTTTTGGGGGGGGAGAGGTAAAGAAATCATTTAATTAAATTAAAAAATGGATTGATATATAGAATAGAATGTGTTCTTGTTTTCATGGATTGTGATTCTGAGGTTTTACTCTAATAAGGAAAAAACATATATGATTGATTTTTTTTTTTTACTTACAAACATTCTAAAAATATATTTTCAAAATTACAACACGTTGGTTATATTTTCTAGAAATATAAATATATGATTAGATCAAAATTTGTAAACTATAAATTTATGTTTGTGTGGTAAAATTTTGAGAAAACTGGTAATTTTGAGAATTTCCCTAACAAATTAACTTTATTAATAAAACTAGTAGTACAGTATTACTTACGAGTTTATATTTTTGAATTAGAGTCTTCTCCTTAATTAAATGTGATAGATTTATGTTAAAATAATCAGATTTTAGAAAGTGTTTGTTTTTTGTTAAACTTGATTATTTGCAACGATATCCACTTGAACCAAAAAGAAACATTTTGCTCTGATTCAATAGACATGAAGGGTAGAATAAGAAAAGAAAAATTCACCCGTGTGCATGTATGATACAGGTTACAGAGATAATAAGCATTAAAGCTAGGAATATAAAAATGCTTAAAGATACTTTAGTCAAGCAAAGCGAAATCCCAAAGGAGAGTTTCACTATTTATGAAATTCTAAGTGCTTGCATATGGAAATCAAGATCTCGAGCCCTAAACCTAGACCTTGACAAGATCACTGTCCTTTGCATAGTAGTGGGAATCAGACATGTTCTTGATCCACCACTACCAGAGGGTTACTACGGCAACTCAATTATAGACGTGTACATCGAGTTAACCACAAGAGAGCTCCATGAATCATCAATCTATGAGATTGCCAAACTCGTGAAGAAAGCCAAGAAAAAAGCTTATGAAAAAAGCTACGTGGAGGAGGTGCTAAGAAACATGGAGAGAATGATTAAGGAGGATGTGAAATTCGACGAGGTAATGGATGGATTATTATTCATAACCGATATGAGAAATCTAGCGGTGTTCGGATCGATGGATTTTGGTTGGAAAGAGCCTGTGAATATAAGAGGTCTTATGTTTCAAGAAAGTGCCAATAACTTGGGAATGATATTAGGACCATCAAAGCTGGATCCAGCAATGGAAAGTGGTGTTAGAGTGGTAATGACTTTGCCTATAGATGCAATGGTTAAGTTCAAGCAAGAACTAGATGCAATGATGCATCTTCGTCCTCGCTTTTGATCTTCACCTTGTGTACTCTCACACTCATCACTTTTGTCACTTTGCGTATTCTCGGCTGTTTCAAACGTATAAGAACTCATTTATCTGGTAACGTATTTTAACAGTCGACAAACACAGAAATGAATAAACTATTTTATGGTATGATTTTGAAGCTATCTTTGAACATTCGGTCATCTGCTAAGTGCTAACTTAATCACAAATTGGTTAAAAGTTAATTGTAGGCCGTAATAAAACCTAGAATCTCTATAAATTTTTTAATGAAACTCAGAACCTTGCTAATTGTAGGTGGTGTAGATATATATTAAAATTGTAGATTATATTTTAAACATATATGGACAAAATAATCATATATCTATAAACAAATTAAAAGTAAGTAAACGTTGTTTATATTAATCAGGGTCATTGTTGACCATGTCTAGAGTTCTTATTACAGTTTTGCATTTAATAAATGTCATTACCGAATTCGTTGGTGAAGATAAAACACCGTGAAGAACAAAAGAATACAGTTTGTTTTGGATAAAAAGCTTTTAGAACAAAGGGAACTGCTTGTCGAAAGCGACAACCATAGCACCGTGGTAAGAAACCAGGATGTGTTTGGATCACTTCAAATCTTGATTTATTGTTGTATGTGATAATGCGTCCAGGCATAAAAAGTGATAAATCGCCGAGAACACACGTGGTATGAAAAGCTACACAACAAATATCACATTTGTAGAACCAATATTTGTCTATACTTTCCTCGCATATATCACACCAATGTTCTTCTTTTGTAAGATTTTCATAGCATAAAGAGAGTATATGTTCGTCATACCAATGATTCGTCGTTTTTGGTAAAACAACACATTTGAGATCGAGCACAAATTTACAGTCGTCACAGTTAAATGTTGAATAACTCCAATTGCCGCAAGCAATGCACTTCTTGCTGTTCCCGTAAATGTAGTACAACGTACATCCATGACTCTCATGGAAGATAGATTCAGAAAGTGCACTACATTTAACATCTATATTAAAACTTTCATTATTGTACCTGAAACCACTGGAACAGTTATAACATGTCGAACAATCAAATAGTGTCATGTCACCAACTACTAAAGTTAATGGCTTATCATGATACATGTGTCGTTTCGTCTTAGGAAGATTAGCGCATGTTTTGTGGAGAATGAAATCGCATTGTATGCAACTATAGAACGCTTGAGAATATATTGGTAAGACACATGCTTCACAACGAATGCTTCCACCACATATGATCATATTCTCTTCGTTGAGTTGTAAATAATGTTCTTCGTGACTAAAATGATGAATTAGGTTTCCATTTACTACCTTAAACGGTTTGATTTCTTGAAGATCTTCTGGTATCCCTTTGAGTTCTAACTTGTCCCAGACATCATCTCGTATTGCACATTTAGAATGAATGGCATAATTAGGACAACTCGAGCAAGAATATGCCCCATACGACCAATCAACTTTCTTGTGGCATATTCCGCATACCCAGCTTCCAGGATTAAGATGTAGACTTCTAGAAAGACGATGCTCGTGACGATTAACGTTGATGATCTCTGGTAAGTCAATACAACTTTGATGGATCATGAAGTCACATCGTTGGCATGAATAAGGACTTCGTTCACCATTCATCCCACAAGCATCACAGTTGAAAGAGATGATCCTTGGCATAAGACTTATTTGATGGTCATGAGCCTTAGCAAATAAGATTGTAACCGGTGGTGGATTCTTCACACAAGCAACATCCACACTAAATTTACAAATAGAGCAATGATAAAATCTTCGCCCTAATTCGTCTCCACATATACGACATTTCCCATCAAGGAAATGATGTTCTTCACGTGTAAGGAACTTAAGAGGGTGTTTAGGGTGAAAAGGATAAGTTATCTCTAGAGGAAGGTTAGAACATTCAAAGTGGAATTGCAATTGACATTGGAAACATTTGTAAAGATATCTACTACAATATTTTTCTTCACAGAAATCACATGTGCCATGATAATGGTTTTTTAGGTGGACAAGAAAGTGGTCGTGGGCTTTGGGATGTTCAATTACATCTGGTGGTGGATTTTTTATACATGCCGTATCAACAACGAATTCACATAAAGGACAGTGATAAAACATATGAAACAATGTTTCCCCACACAACTTACAGTTTTTACTCTCGGATAACTTCTCTATGATGGAGAGGTGGAGAGGGTGTTCAGGATGAGATGGGTGGTTGATCTCTAAAGATGACTCTGCACATTCTTTATGGAAAAAGATTCTACATTCGTAGCAACGATAGCCATCTTTTGTGTAACCACCTTCTCGATAGCAACCATTGCAACTGGCAATCCAAGGCGTAGGGTATAAAGAGTGTTTGTGAGTTGGTAGTTTTATTCTTATCATGATGATGAACGTTTATAATAATATTAAGAACATTGAACGATGAATTTATACCAAAGAACAAGTAAAAGATTCTTGATCATAAGTAAATAACAAGAAAAGAATACATGCTAAACTGATGAATATGTTACTCCTCTAGCAAATGCTAGATATCATATGCTTTCTTGGATATGAATTAATATACATTCTTTCTTGATATTTACGCATGAATCTAGGACCATGATTTGTCCTTAGCTAAACTTTTAACAAACATAAACTAAAATAAATACAAAAAATGTCTAGCTAAATGCAGTGAATAACTCATTTTACTCAAGTTGTATCTTCTTCTTTTTTAACTCCAACATTGTTCGAGTTGGAGTTAGCGAGTTGGAGTTTTGTCATTTTAGAGAAAACTCGAAGTAGAAGGAAGATTATGACATCATGTATGATTTCAAGTATGAACGTGTCATTTGTTACAAACAGACAAAAGGCATGACTCACCCCTAACCCAAATCACCGCGTCAATATTTATATGAAACTCAAACTATTGATGTTAGAGCATATGCATTGGTCATAGCCTCTCATCAAATTTCTTAAGTATATAATATTAATATAATTGATTTTATAATTAAGTTATAAACAAAAAAAAAGAAATCTAATGAAAAAAAGACACATATTACAAAAGTCTCGTGTTTTATTTTTGATCTCTTATACAAGAGACTCTTCTCTCGTACTTTCTTTTTTTCTTTTTTAATTTTATTTATTTGATTAATAAAATGCTGAGAGACTCATCAAAATACAATTGATGATGTTGCTCTTAATGTTAGACCATCTCCAATGGTTTACTCTATTTTTTACACTAAGATAAAGTGACTCTATAATAGAGTTGGAATTTACTTCAATGTTACTCTATATTTGAAGTAAACCTATTTTTCACTCTATTATAGAATGTAATAGAATGAAAAATAGAATACCATTAAAGTATTTTTTACTCTAAACTCTATTTTATAATGAAAAATAGAGTGGGGTTGGAGATGCTCTTAGTGTCATCCAGAAATACTTAAAAATAATACCGTTTGATTAAGCTTGTCCTAGTAAGACTAATAAAGTTTAACAAAATACGCATATATGATAAACGATGCCTTATTTTACCTAAATGTAAATAAATAATCATATTGTGAGTATATCGCAGCTCAGGAGCCACTTCCAAGAAACTTCTTGTCCTTTTTTTAGAAACGTGTTCTTTCCTAAAGCAGTCTAATTCAAATAATTTTATATAACGAAAATATTATGAATATTCCCAAAAATTGTCAAATGCGTAGAAGAGTACAAGATTACACCAACCATTGTTCCTTACCGCGTAAATCTTTGAATAATGCGAAATGAAGCTTAATGCTTTGAAATCAGAATAATCCTTCGACTCGGACATTACTTTCATAATACTGTACATTATATTCGACTTGGGGCAGAGGTTTTAATCAAACACAAGGACAAAATATTCAACCAATATCTTTATGTAATAAAAACTAAGCTACGAACTTAACATTACGATCAACAAAAGAAACTAAACTAGAATAAAATGTTTATAAATTCCTAGAGAGTCAACCCTCATAGGCTCATAGCTAAAATGTAGTCACACACAATACATATATATATTCCCTCTGTTTTTAATTATAAGTAGTTTTAGCAAAAAAAAAAAAAA
>MU107214.1:46502-61494 GCA_012274485.2 Sinapis alba | reverse complement strand
TTGATCATTAAAAAGTAGAACTGATCTTAGATGAGTGGATTTAGCTATTGAGTATTGACTTTTCTTATGTTGTTTGCTTGTGTCCAAACAGGATTCGGACAGAGGCTTTAGCATCACCAGACTATGTTGCATGTTGCGTGGTGTGGACTTAAAGTCAATCATATTCCTCTTAGTAATCGTCCCCATGTGTGTCATTGGTGTATACATTCACGGCCTCAAGATCTCATACTTCTTGAGACCTTTATGGGAATCACCACCAAAACCATTCCACAACATTCCTCATTACCACCACGAGAACGCTTCCATGGAATCTCTCTGTAAACTCCACGGCTGGGGTGTCCGTGAATACCCTCGTCGTGTCTACGACGCGGTTCTCTTCAGCACCGAAGTCGAGCTTCTGACTATACGGTGGCAAGAACTGTACCCTTACGTTACTCAGTTCGTTCTCCTCGAATCGAACTCGACCTTCACCGGGCTACCAAAACCGCTTGTTTTCGCTAGCCACAGGGCTGATGAGTTTAAGTTCGTCGAGCCGCGGTTGACTTACGGGTCTATTGGAGGAAGGTTCAAGAAAGGAGAGAAGAATCCTTTCTACGAAGAGGCTTATCAGAGAGTAGCGTTGGATCAGCTTCTAAGACTGGCCGGCATCACAGATGATGACTTGTTGATTATGTCTGATGTTGATGAGATCCCAAGCAGACACACCATAAACCTTCTCCGTTGGTGTGATGACATACCAGAGATCCTCCACTTAAGACTGAAGAACTATCTCTACTCTTTTGAGTTCCCGGTGGACGACAAGAGCTGGAGAGCCTCGGTTCATAGATACAAGACTGGTAAAACAAAGTACGCGCATTACAGGCAATCAGATGAGATCTTGGCGGATTCAGGGTGGCATTGTAGCTTCTGTTTCAGACGGATCAGTGAGTTTGTGTTCAAAATGAAAGCTTATAGCCACTATGATAGAGTGAGGTTCGGTCATTACTTGAACCCTAAAAGAGTTCAGAGAGTTATATGCAGCGGAGATGATCTGTTCGACATGATTCCTGAGGAGTACACGTTTAAAGACATCATTGGGAAGATGGGTCCGATTCCACATTCTTACTCGGCGGTTCATCTTCCGGCATATCTCCTGGAGAATGCGGAGAGGTACAAGTTTCTTCTTCCGGGGAATTGCTTGAGAGACAAGGAATGAATGGTTCTTGAAACTAATACTGATAATGACACTACTTACTAACTTATGATTATTAATTCTTTGGGTGTATTACTTCTTATGATTATTAATTCTTTGGGTGTATTACTTTTGAATAGAGTTCAATCAATGGCGATTCTTATTGGTCACTTTCGTGTACATAAAACAAATGATTTATTATAGTTTGATTTCTTTTTTATGGATTTGGTAAACACAAGTTTGTGTCATTCGGCAAAACTTGAAGATGGTCAGTGTGGAATAATTCACCTTATAGTATATGATGGGCAAGCTAATGAAACAATACGCCAAGAATTTTCAGTTGAAGAAAACTATACAAAAATGAACACTAACCAGGCCGGACGGTTAGGAATATTAGGCTGACAAATAAATCCAGTATAGGGGAAGATGCTACAAAGAGAGTTTGATTGAACCGTTATGTAATAAATAAGAATGAGTTCGGTTGATTTTATTTCAGTGACTTTTAGTTTTTGGCAGCAATGATTGATAGTATCTTTTAGTTTTTGGTTGGAAATGTATACATGTGCGTTGTCAAACGAAAAATGAATACATGCTGTTCAAGACATATATTTGTTCACACAAATTATGAACAGAAGAATATAAATGATACCCTCTCTATCCTCTCTTGCATTCTTTATTGTACAACATGTTCTTGTCCGCTCGTTTCAATTTATAAATTGGAATTTGGTTCATTCATTATATAAAACTTACCTCTAGAGAAGGTGAGACCAGCTCCATTGGGAGGTTTTAAAACTGGGTTTCTTACAAAAAGGTCAAAAAAATAAATCAGAAAATAGAAAAAATCATAGAACCAGTTCTTAGAAAGTGATTTTAAGTATTTGTCTCTTTCTTCCATGTCTCTCTCTTCCCTGTCTCTCTTTCAATAAAGTTCTCCTAATGGAGGATGAAAAAATGAAATAGATTAACAAAGGTTCTAAAGTTATCAAATCATAAAAGTAACCATTAATTTAATTTTAAGAACCCATTACAGTCTCTAATGGATGAAGGTGCTCTGAGAGCCTGAGGGGACTTTAATTTTTTTTTTTTTTTTTGGAACTGCAATTTCATTAATAAAAAGTGATTAGCTTGCAAGGCATGTAAAACCTGTTTTACAAGTGAATCAGCTAGATTGGTATCCGTACGCGATATGAAACTAAAGAAGATAGAAGAAAAACAACTAGATAATTCATAGATGTTTTGAAAGATTCTTAAAAACTCTTTGATAAGGTCTTTCTTTTGGATAACTCTCATTAGAACTTGAGAGTCAGAGTTGACGGTACAACTTAACGACACTCAAATCCCGAGCTGCCTCTAGTGCTTGTTGGATTGCTAATGACAAAATCTTCTGTTTTTCTGCCATGAGAAAAGGAGGGTCTCAGTTGATCGGAGAAGACACATCCCAAACCTACAGTCCGTCATGCTTCACTCCATGCCGCACCAGTACAGAGCGTTGTAAGCATGGATAAGATTCGATGAGGAATGTGTTCGGTGGTAACACTGGGTGACATAAGGATACAAGATTTTTCTTGTAGTTGAGCCTCTCGTCATTTTACAGCTTCTGGAATGTCTTTTGTTAAGATGTCTTTTGGGGAAAATTCTATATTCTCAAAAAGTACTTTCCATATTGCCTAACAAATTTGTGGGAAGAGATTAGCAGAGATTACACCTGTCGGTGGGAGACAAGTGAATTTCTTTAAGGTTTTAGACAATTGCAAAGTCGACAATGATTGAGAGGTTTGGTCTGTGATGTGGGAGTGGGAGGGGCTAAATCCCATATTTTGACCGTGAAAGGACACTGCACAAAAAAAAGAGAGCCGTTTCATTTTCATCACAGAAGATGCATGACGTGTTCTCGATCATTCTTCTCTTCTCCAAGTTTTCACCTAGCGGTAGGGCTCCTTGTTTACTCTTCCAAAGAAAGAGTTGGATTTTAGGGGCGAACGCCGCTTTTTACACCTCTGTGTTCCAGTTGAAGTGGTCTCCATCGATAAGTGAGATCACTGATTCAGCGATTTGATTGGTGTCATCTTGGTATCCCATTTTCGTGGAGAAGACGTCATTCTTACTTAACGTCCAAAGATATTTGTCTTCTGAGTTTCCTTTGCTTGATTTTAAACATAAGATATTATCCGCTTCTTGTGGCAATAGTCTCCTTACAAGGTTTATGTTCCACTCCTTGGAAAATAACAAGTAAATGTTGGTCTCGGTTAAGAGGTCCCATAGCCCTTATTGGTCGCTCTGTGGATAGCCAGGGGTCATCCCAAACTCTAGTGTATTGTTCATTCTCGATTGCTTTTCTGAGTAGAGAAGAAGTAAGTCTTGTTCTTTCAAAATAAGCCGCCAGCCGAGAGAAGCTGCATTGTTGGGTGACGTTTCCAGGAACGTTGAAGAAGTGTAATCCTTTCCACAGAGAACTCTAGCCATGAGAGACTCTGGTTTAGTAATGATTCTTTAACCGATTTTGGCCAGGAGAGCATTATTAAAGGTTTCATCATCCCACAACCCTAGCCCGCCGTCTCGTTTTGATATGGTAAGTTTATATCACACTATCCAACAATTCTTCTTCTTCCCACCAAAACCGAGTCAGCATAGACTGAATGCGTTTACATAAACATGAGGGAAGCTTGAAGCATGTCACTGCATATGAAGGGATATCTAAAAGAACTTATTTAAGCATTACCAAATTTCCAGTACCCGAGAGCTGCTTTGTAGCCCAGCTCATTGCTCTTTGTTTGATTCGATCCACAATAGAAGTGAACAAATCTTTTTCCCATTTTCCAAAGTGTTACATGAGGCCAAGGTATTTTCCCACTCCACCTTCCTTATCAATTCACAAACTCGATTTTAGTCTGATCTTAACTTCAGTAAGAGTCTGTTTATGAGAAAGTGATTGATGATTTTGCTTGATTTATAACTTGACTCAGCGCTTTTTCGTATTTCCTGAGAATGTTCATTAGTGTATTACAGCTTCTCGAAGAGGTCTTATCGAAGTAGTTTCATCTGCAAAGAGAAGGTGATTGACACGAGGACTAGACCTTACAACCCTGATTCCTGAGAAATCGCCCTTTCTTTGTGCTGAATGGCAAAGACCTGAGAGGATTTCGCCGCACAGGTTAAAGAGATATAGGGAGAGAGGGTCGCCTTCGGATACCTCTCTGTGGATAGACCATACCCTTTGCTTCCAGATGATCAGAAAGGAGAAGGAGACCGATGAAACACTGAACGATCCGCTCGACAAAACTATCATGAAAATCAACTTTTTTAGAACCGCTTCAACAAAGCTCCATTCCAACCTATCATAGGTTTTTCTGATGTCCGTTTTTATCGCATTGGAGCAGTGTTTAACAGCCCCAAATCTTTTTAGGAAGTGGAGAGTTTCCGAGATCACTTTTTCCGGGAACGCATGCTGGCTGATTTTCTGATATAAGAGAGCCCAACATGTTTTAGTCTTGTTGTGATGATTTTAGAAATAATTTTGTAGAATATATTGCAGAGAGAAATTGGCCGGTAGTCTGTGAGAGTCCTCAGTGCTGAGATATTATGATTAGTCTGATATGTGTGTGATTTATGTTCCCTGGCAGATTACCAGTCACAAAACAAAGTCTTTTGATTTCTGCAGTGATGGTAGAAGCCATTGTCTTCTAGTTTGTGCGAAAGAAGCTTGCTGAAAAGCCGTCGGGCCAAGGAGCTTTGTCAGAGTGGATAAAAAAAACACATCCCTGATTTCTCTTTCCGGTTTAGGGGTGGTGAGATTTCCATTTATTTCTTGCGACACTGATCCAATCTCAGCTTCACTAACTGCATCCAGATTTAAGTCCGATATCGACTCAAAGAGCTTATCATAATAGTCTACTATAAATGCCTCAATTTCTTCATCCTCATATACTACTTGGCCTTCTCTTTTTTCAATAACAGAGAACTTGTTGAAAGCTCTCATGCTTTGAGTAACTGCATGGAAGAATCTTGATTTTCTATCTCCCAAGGCAAGCAACATAGTTCAACTTTTTTTGTCTCCATAACTCTTCTTCCGCTTTGTAAGATTGTTTAAGGTTCTCATTAATATCGCTGATCATAGCTTCATTTGGAGCATAACTTATCATAGCTTCTTCTAGTCTCTTCTTTTCCCTTGTGAAGATTAGTTGGCTATTCTAATGAGCTTTCTGGTCCATTGTGAGATAGCTGCTCTACATGCTGCTATTCTTATCTCCCCACTCGTGTGGGTGTTCAGCCAAGTATCCAAATTATATTAATAACTTCCTTACTTTTGCATAGACTTCTGGACACCTAATGAGTCATTTTTGCACTTCTCGAGAAGGCCTAATCAGGTGAATAGAGGCCAGTGATCCGACCATTCGAAATTGAGATAGGAGCAGTTTCTGGCTGGGAAAGATTCTGCCCTGCATCTGTTTAATAGATCTCAACCCAGCATGCAGTGTATGGTATGACTGTGTCTAACTCCTCTCCATAATAGAAAATTTCCCGAGTGACGGAGATTGAAAAGTTCACAGGAGGACATGAAAGTTTGAAAGTTGACGAACGAACCTTCTACTCAAACTGGACCTCCTGATTTTTCGGTATTGTTAAGGATTTCATTAAAGTCGCATACTAAGTACCAAGGTCCTCTCACGACGGAGACAGTATGTTCCGTCAATGCCGCTCCTCCCATCGTCACCGCCGGATCTTCTCAGTCTGAGAGCAAGCTCACCGAATCTACTCGACTATCCACCGCCACTAACCCTCCGCTTCCTCGGTTTGACGCTTCTCCTCCGGTTCGTGTCAAACCCAAACACTTTGTGTCTTCTTCATAGGGAAGGTTAGAACCAAAGCCTCACCATCGCACCACTGCATCCTCACCGACTGGACTATGCAGCTCTGCCGCCGTTTCTGAAATTAACCTCGACAAATCTCTTGATGTGAGCTTTCATTGTGTTGTAATGGACTTGCGGTTTATCTCAGGTCTTGACGAGAGCTATGGATCCCGATACGGTAATATCAAAGTTCTTTTTCTCAGTTGGATCTCAGTTCGCGTCCCCTCATGGATAATAGTCAAGAATATCATCTCATATCCGCGTCGTCTCGACGTATACTGGGTTCACCTAGCCCAAAGTTGTGATGTTGATGTTGTGCTTTATTTAGGTCCAGTCCTTTTTCATCCATCACAGCTATACTGGAATCCTAATTCTAGTTGAAGACATCTATGGCCTCTATGTTCAGTCCAACAGCTCCCTCTCACTACGCCAACCATTATGTTTGGTTCAATGCCAAATTCAACAATGGTTTCGGAAAAGGAAACAGACTCAACTGCCTTACCATCTTGCTTACCGATCATGTTGCTCTCCGGATCATTTGAGATTTACCTAGTCTCCCGGGTCAATATCGTCGTTTTTAGAGCTGATCTCATTCGTTTGATGGGTTATTTAGCCTTTATCAGCTTCTCACCCTTCTTCCAAACTCTTTCATTAGGGTATTTTGACGTCTTTTCAGACTATTTGAAGTTTTTCAAGTTGTGGCTTCAAGGATTCAAGTGAAGATTATCCGCGGATCTCTCTACTTCGAGCAAGTCTCTCTTTGTAACACTTCTATCTTATTATGTATTGTCTTACTGCTATTGTTGTTTATCTTACCGTCGAGCATACCTCCGGTTATAATCGTTGAAACGCCTTAGATTTTAATTAATAAAATTTGTGCACAAAAAAAAAGGTACCAAGGTCCATCTTGGAACTGATATAAGGCCATCATTATTGGTCATCCCTTAAGGGAGCCCTTAAAGGGGGATGCACGGAGACAGAGGGAGAAAAAGAGGAAAAAGCCTTTATCTAAGGGTTGTCCCTTAGTAAAAAACGAACAAAAAAATAAAAAAATTTAAGGGATTTTTTCCAGTCCCACCAATAATAATGCCCTAAGCCCGTCAATTTATAACATACTAACTCTTTTTTGTTGTTCTAGTGCACCATATGTGAAAGTGGCAAAGAAGATAAAATAGTGAGATCAATACAAAAACCATTTGTTCTTGTATCTGGTTTTTGTATCAATATAGTTACTGCAAGAAGATAAAATAGTGAGATCAATATTTGTATTCCACATTAGAATCAAACCACCTCCATTGAGAGAATGTTGTGTTGTACAAGAAAGTTTGATGTAAAGTTTAGAGTTAAAAGTTTTTCTTCTATAAATGATGAATAAATTTTAGTCTCCATTAAAAAAGAATGTTCGAATAAGACACGTAATTTAACTGTGGTACACCTTCGTACAGAGAAACAATAAATTTAACTAAAATCATTTTCTTAAGTTGATTAAACCATAGTGAACTTCAGCTATTAGTAAATGAGAGCTAGCTAACTTCAGCTTCAAAAGAGGTTATCTTTTGGAACTACAAATTTAAATATTGATGGTTATAACTAATTCTTATCTATTATTAGAATTAATCCAATGCTTATATATGTGTGTGTGTATGTTAATAATTGAAACCCAAAATTCATGGGCCACAAGTATTTTTGCCCCCATTGTATAGACCCTTCTACAAAACAGCCCAAGCAATGCACTAATACACTACATAGGATTCATCACATAATAAGAATATGTACTCCACCAACGATATTCGAGTGTGTCAACTTTAGTAATCTCTTGACGTTTAAACTGGAATTACAGTTGTTTAATCACCCTAATTGGATTGACTGTTGAGCTAAATACAAAACTAAAATCGCAACCAATAGAACTATAGTAGGTTTAATCTCAGTTTGATTAATATCCATGCATTGATCATATTGTCTATTTAGAATTTGAATTTCCCACGTCAGTCTGGATTATCACTTAAAAAGGAGGAAAGGAATCAGAACAAATATGTCTAGTCAACTTTCTGTATGGTGGTGGTGGAAAAGAGAATAAGATTCAATTACATATCATGATCTAGAAGTGATTGGCAAAGGGAATCGTATCAACCACATTTTTTAAATCAAACAATACACTACAAAATTTGTGTATATATATAGAAACACCATGGAGCTTTTAATCACTCATCCATATAAAAAAAACTAAGACATATATACATATATTAAGAAAAATGCTTGACACACTTACCGGTGGGTACGGGCACGGGTTCGGCCACAAGGATCACATAAGCAGTGGTTACGGCTTCGAGGAGCACAATGAGTTTGTGTCTCATGAGGACTCAGAAAGGGGCCGCTTTGATCGCCAATCCCGCTACGAGCACCAAATGAGGCTTCCGGCTAACCACGGCCGTTCACCAATGGCTCGCATGCCTGTCTGTGATGAAGAGGACTCAGACGATGAGGAGTTCCATAAGAGCAGCCGTAGCCACCACACTACTGTGTTGCCGCATCACCCACAGAAACCCCATATGAACTTCATGCCCCCAACTCCGTTGGCTCAGCCTCACCACAACGTAAGCTATCTTCTCTGGTGTTGCAACCTTACTAGTCATGTTATGTTGAATATAATCTTCCCAAGTGCCTTATGGGGGTTTGACCCGTGGTGACACAATGAAAACATTAGTACACACCACTAGCAACAAGGTTACATGTTTTGTTGGTATCTTAAAATATTTAGAAGTACAGAAACTTAGAGTTTTATTGTTGATGTTGTAGTTTTAGTTTTTTTTAAATTGTAGTGAACCTTTTGCTATGGTTTTAGATTTCTTTGGGATATAATTACTTTTAAGGATTTTCAAAGCACTAAATACTGAACTGTAAAAAGTTAGAGAATGATTGGTTCACATTTAAGCTATAGAAGGAAATATTGGCTGTTAACCCCTTCCAATTGACCCCTAGGATGCTGAATTTTGTTCAGTAATTTTATCTGTATATATCATTGGGATTTGTTATGATATGGTAAGCCGTATGCAAATGCACCAATTAATGTCCACTCTAACAAACGGATTTAGAATTATTTTATATGGTTTCTCACCACTGGTAATCTGATTAATGATGATTTTGTAGGGAAAGATGGGTAATGGATGGCAGGGAAGGCATGAAGATGGATACCATGGCGGGCACGGGATGCAACAGCAGCATGGTGGGCATGGGATGCAACAGCACGGTGGGCACGGGATGCAGCAGCATGGTGGGCACGGGATGCCGCACCACGATGGGCACGGGATGCAGCAGCACGGTGCGCACGGTATGCAGCAGCACGGGGCGCACGGGATGCAGCACCACGATGGACACGGTATGCAGCAGCACGGGGCGCACAAGCTTATGGGTCCTCAGATTCCACCACATCATGGCTACATGAACCCCAACCATGGAAGTGGCAGTGGCCGTACAGTAATGGTGAAGGCTTCGGAGAACTGGCGAATGAGCAAGAGCTCCGGCGGCCACCACAAGGTCGGGTGGGGGAGTAAGGGACTCTAAGTGCACCACAATACTCTGCCGGTTCAAATAAGAAAGTAATGATTATATATCCTAAATAATAATTTTATAAGATGTATGTGTGTGATGTTTCAGTAACGTACCAAAACCAAACTCTTGGACTCTTAATAAAAAGTGTTTTCGTTTCATGAACTTATGATTATAAATAAAAGTGATGCAAGTATTACCAGTTGATGCAGGTATTAGAAGCTAACATGCAATATGCAACAACATAGGTAGGTAATTATGGAGGAATGACATATATGCAATGTCCGGTATGTTATTTCCATATGACCCGCATGCAGCCCATACTCAAGAACACTTGGAAACAAACCCACATAACAAAGCCAAGCACTACCAACGACTAAAATAAACTTTGATCTAAGGGAGAGATACGCTTCGCTCGTTGAGTGGAATAGTAGAGCATAGACTTTGTCGCATGAAAACCCTAGGAAGAGGATACAAAAATCCAAAAGCCAGCACAGACCTCCGATCAAAACAAACAGATAAATCCAATAGCTCATCTGAAGCTCCAGGATCTGACGAATCACACCACCTCACGAAGGAAAAGCAGTTCCCGTGCTCCACTCGCCTCCAAGCCAAAGACCATTCCATCCTGGCTCAAAGAGAATCTAAAACTTAGATAAGAGGATTCACACTACAAGAAAAAAACTAGTTCAATTTTCTCAAATATTCTCATTTTAAGTTTTTTCACAAAAATAACTCTAAAATTACCAAATAGCTTTTTTATATATATATATATATATATATATATATTTTTTTTTATTTTTTTTGAAATTTGAAACCCTAACCCCCAAAACCCACCATTTAACTATAAATCCTAAGTCTAGATTACTTAACTCTAGAGATATAAATGTTTATTTACCTTTTTAATGAAACATTTTAGTCATTTTCTTTCTTGTGTGCTATTTTTGTGATAAAAAAAAATTTAGGACTATTAAAAGGTATTTCTCAAAAAACAATTACTAACAAAATTCCCCATGGTTCTGAAGATTCCCTACAAAAACAAAAAAATGATTTCAGTCGGAAATTCATTGGGAATTTATGACAAATTTTTGACCCAAAAAAAATATTGATTTTCATAGGGTATCCGTCGAAAATTTCCAACGTTTTCTTGACTGAAACCAAAAAAAATGAATTTTGTCGTAAATAAGGTTTTGAAAATATAACAATTTATGGATTAAAGGTTAAAATTATAAGATTAAAAGGTAATATGATAATTGTAAAACAAGTTTGAAAATAGTAACCAACATCTACTTAACATTATGTATAATTATAGAAATGATTAAGAGAATTCACATAATTTTCTTTTAAAAATGGTTTTGAGTATTTTTGTTAGTTGTGAGTATTATAAAAAAAATTATTGGAAATATAATGTATCTAATAATTCTGATACTGTTTTCATAATCTGAAACCACAATCCGTCAGGAATTACCAACGGATTATCAATGGATTTATCTAGTCCGTCAGGAATTACCAACGGATTATCAATGGATTTATCTAGTCCGTCAGGAATCCATAAGAAAATCCAAGTTAATTCGACGGATTTTTCGATAATATTTTATCCAAATTTTATTATTTTTACAGAACTTTTTTAACTTTTAAATATGTTTTCAATATTTTATATCTTTATTTTCTAAATATTTTTAAAAAACGTTTTAAACTTTTTATTTTGAAATGTTAATATAATTTTAAATTTTCCTATTTTTTGTTGTGTAAGTTTTATTTATGATTTTTTAGATTATAATTTTTTATTTATATATTTAAAATTTTTAAATATTATAGACATTTTATAATTTTATTTATAATTTTCGTATAAGTTTTTGAAAATCTTCTAGGATAGCTTCTTTTAGTTTATTTTCACAAAAATAGCACCCAAAGAAAAAATAACCAAAATGTTTCATTAAAGAAACAAATAAACACTTTTACCCATAAGGTTAACTAATCTAGACTTAGGATTTAGAGTTAAGGAGTGGGTTTTGGGGGTAGGGTTTCAAATTTTTTTAAAAATAATAAAAAAATAAATAATAAAAATTTCAAAATAAAATAGGTTATTTTTTCATTTTATGGCTTTTCTGTGACAGAAACTTAAACATACTATTTAAAAAAAATAACCTAATTTTTTAAAAAAATATTGTTTTTATAATTTTTAAATTAAATTAAAATGTTTGTTTTGGAAATGTTTGAATATTCCCGATGGATTTATGAAGGACTTTTACGACGAATTTCCAATGTATAAATCCAGACGGATTTCTTTCGTCGGGAATCTGTTGGATATTTACCCGACGAATACTCTCGACAAATAATGTCAGTCGGGAATTCGTCTGTTAATTTCGACAAATTCCCGACGACCTAGTTTTGAGGGACGTTTTTGTAGAAATTTTGTTTGGATTGTGTATTTCCGACGGATTTCCAACAGGATAATTAGGATAATGCCAAAAAAAAAAAAAAAACTCAAATCCAATGCTAAAAAAACCACTAAAGACGAGAAAGGTGATCAATTTAAAAATTTCTTGATGAGAGAAGGCAGACAACTTCAAATAGATTACTGCTACTACTATAGGCTAATTCTTTTGGAAAAGAATAATACATAAAATATATATATACATATATATATATATATAACATATATATAATATATATATATAACTCTCTCAGTTATATAAATTTTTATGTTAAAACTTGATTAAAATATACATATACCCCAACCAACCATATTCTATTTTTCAATATCAGTACACAACTAATTTAATAAGTATCATTATTGGACACTTTTAGGAAACTATTAAACTCAGAAGAATTTTAATGTATTGACAGAAAAACATTTGTTTTAATAATACTGACCGGCCAGGGATTTATTTAGCTATTTATGCGGTTGATTACCAACATTTACTTTCGGTGATTAATCCATTATCGTTTAATCATGGACAGGCCACAAAAAGTGTATTAGTTTCGACCAACACTCTTTTATATATTTTCTAAGAAAAATGGCCACATCAAAAGTTCAAAATTATTGGCAAGTGTTAAGATGTTTTGAACAAAATAATTTTTTACATTAAACCACATAATTTTTGTGGCTATCAAAAGGCCAAAGTTTTAATTTTTTGGTCAAACTTCACATTTTTCAAAAATGTTGAAATGTATTTGGCCTCAAATTCCTTTTTCGGCGGCCCCCTATTCACCTCGACTTCCATATTTTTCCTTCATTCATAATTTATATACCCTATAATCCCACTAGAACAGTTTGTATAACAATCATGATAATGTTATGAAAATGGTTGGTGATGTTCAAAAATATCTCAACTAATGAAGACTTTTAAGGTCTTCGCAAATCAGATGCATATGAAAAATATGTGGTATAATGATGGCTCTTTCATCACTGCAAGCATTAGATGCCATTTTCATCAACATGATTGATCGAAACCATTCCACAACGGATTTAAGCCTTAGAGTGAAACATAGCCACATATATTTTTCCTATGTTCTATAATTAGTTGCGGTCAAAACACGCCATTTTGATCAAATTCATAAAGGCATCTAGTGCCTCGAATAACCAACAGGCAACAGGTACTCTCGTTTAGCTTCTTTTTTTTTCTTCCCTTGGGCATATATACCTTATCAACTATCCACTAAACCCATGTAGCCGACCTCTCCAAAATCATTTGTGTTTTAAGTTTTTGTTAAAGCTAATCATGTGTACAATACTCCTTTTCTGGCTAAGAATGTTAATATCATTTTACGAAAGGAAAATTGAAGTTACAAAATGTAGAATCTTTATACTTGGTTCCACAATTAAAAAAAGCAAAAAAAAAAACAATACACATATTACCTCAAATTCAATCAAATACAAAAGTAATTTAACAGGCTGATGAAATTACAACAATTTATTTATGACCAAATTAAAAAATGTATTGAGTTTAACCATTATAATCCTCCACGTGAGAAAACTTACAAAGAAATCTTTTCTGAAAAGACTTCTTTGTAAGTTTTCTCATTCAATAGATCTTTAAAATAATTTAAAATTTTTATTAAAAAATATTTTGATGAATAAAATTGAAATCATGTAATAATAAATAATTCTAAATGATATAAATTTAGTTTTATTAAAATTGACTTATTTTCAACATAGATAGTCATTGGTTTAGGATTTGGTAACATATGTTATACTATAATTGGTATTCTTATTTTGAAATCTTATCTTTTTTTATCTAATATATTGATTTAAATACTTTTTAAGTTTAAGGAAGCGTTTTTTGCTTATTTATTTAATTATAGAGTCTGGAAGACTCTAAGAAGACTCATATATGACTTCCCAAGTCTTCTGACATATTTTGCCTAAATTTTAGTAGAAGTTAGGGTTTCCGCCTAAATTTTAGAAGACTTTAGGTTTTTCGCCTAAATCGAAGTCTTCAGAAAATATGCCAGAGAAAATCTTCTCATGTATTAGATTTTACAAGTAATTAATTAATTTTAGAAATAAATTTTTGAAAGAAAAAAAATTGAAATCATGTATTAATAAAAATTTATAACTGATAGAAATTTAGTTTTACTAAAATTAAATTATTTTTAACATAGATGAGTGAATGTATATTGAGTCATGATAGTCTTTGGTTTAGGGTTTGATAACATATGTTGTAGTATTAGTGGTATTTTAAGGGTTAGATTTTGAAATCTTTTTTTTTTTTTAATTTGACATATATGTGTTTAGTGACTATCTAAAAACTTAATTTAAACACTTTCTAAGTTTCTTTTAAGTTTAAAGAAGTTTTTTTTTTTGCTATTTAGTTATTTATTTAATTTTATGGTTGATATTCGCGTTTACACACTCACCAATTAACCTATTGTGTAAACAATGCCACAATCGAATGGCATATCATTGTAACACTTTAGGATCGAATCCACAAGGAACTAAAGATCTATAACACTAAGAATTCACAAACTTTCCTAATCTAAGCAAATAAGAAGATGATTGATTTATAACAAGCTAAGATCCTAGAAATATAAACAAGGTGATCTCAAATCCAATCAAGAAACAAGTGCAAGAACTCAATCAAATCCTAAGGTAGAATCCATGGGACTAGGGACTTGATTTTGGGTGACTAAGATCCAAGCTAGAGTGGCAAGCTATCAATCAAACATTTTCCTTATGCCTAGACACAACACTAAACAAGTTCTTTGTCAAGATAAATGCTCATTTGCTTAAGTAACTCAAACATCAAATGTCTTTGGTTGAATATCACTAAAGCAATCATTATGGACAAGTCTACTAGCAATCTAAGCTCCCTTAACATCAAATGTCTTTGGTAAGGTAAGCAAAAAGCAATATCAACTTGGTTCAGGCATTTCATCGAACACCTTCCGGGCGAGAAATGCCTAATGATCTAGATTATAGAGG
>MU107214.1:30557-46191 GCA_012274485.2 Sinapis alba | reverse complement strand
ATGGTCAAGAAAACTTATTGGAAAATTTTCTGTATCGAAAATATTTAACCTAATTAGAATTTTTGTTTCCATATGTAAAGAAAATTTACACATTCTATTTCTTCATCTCAAATGGCTGCAACAAAAATGTAATGTTTTCACTCTAAAACTCCCTAACCTCTCTCTAATCTCTTTGAACATCAAAACATCAAACTTTATACCAATTTTTCATTTTTTCATTACATGGTTCTTATCTTTCACTCCTTCAAAAGTAGATCTATAAATTTTGAATATGTATTTTTGTGTGTTTTATATGTTAGATTCTTAAAAGCTATAAATTCAATCTAATGTGACTGTTTTTTTTTTTAAGCATAAAATTTTTATTTTAGAAATTTTTTCTGTTTTAAATACTTTTGAAATATCCATTAGTATAAATAAGAAATAATTCGGTCTATAAACAATAAGATGTGTCTGGCGCAATAGTTTAGTTTCTGATGTCTTTTGCTCAGACCCAGGTTCAATGGCCCTTGCTACCATTATTTTAAAACTTTTTTTTATTAGTTTATTTATTATTTAAAAACCATAAAAAGCCACATAAGCAGTATACAACGAACAACTTAGATTCTGTTACATTTGACTAACGAATAATTGGTCAATGTATGAAAAAGTCAAATGTTTAATTCGTGTATGAAATTTGAATTAACTAAGTATGCATATATGTATTTTCACAATTTATGTGTTTTTGTACTGATCGGTACTGCTAGACTCTGTTGATGTAGTTGATGTAGGCATTGCCAATTTTCTATATTGTGATATATGATTAGTGGATGATGTATAATTTCGTAAAAATTTAAAAAAAAAGTGATTTAAACTTTTTTTTATTTATGATTTAAACTTTTCAAAGTATAAGTATGTATTTGTACCATAGTATATTTGATATGTACATTGAATATATATTCAATATATAGCAATACTTTGTGAATAATTTGATAGTTTACCACCAAAACTCCATAATCTACTTGTCTATCATTAATCGGTCCATTTAAAAAAAGACTTATTAATTTAATCAATTTGTGTTCAAATCTTATTGCTATTTTTTTTTGTTTGATAAACTCATTTTGATTCTCGTAGTTGCAAATGTTGTAACTTACTCAATTACTTAAACCAGCGATTTGGGATGGATGATCGATCAAGATTGTGATATTGTGTGTGCATCATTTTTGTTTATTCGATGGAATATTTTGTTGTGTGCTAAGAAGAGATGGAGTATTATCCACTACATTAACATATACAGACTCTATATGTAAATGCGAGACACACTTTGTATCAGCGTCTCGGTCTGGCTACTTAACAACACTCCTATCAAATGGTGGTTGCTGTTGAATTGTAGGAGCCTTCAACTTGTAAGGACTTGAAATAATCCTTCTCTGCGTTAGCCATTCTACTCTGGAACATCGTCCATTCCTTTTTGCATCTGTCCCTCACCTGCAAAACACACATACATTCAATTAACTTGTTGCACAAGTTATGCGTCTTTTCAGCTCACATCACAATTCTCAACACGAGGGAGAGAGGTTAAGGACGAAATTTTGTTACCCCTTGCCATGGCGCTTTGCCGTCTGTTGCCTCACCCTAGAGCAAACAAAAGAGAAACAGAGTTTGAGCGAGGAAGTTAATATCAGATCAAGAAAAAGGAGGGACGTAGAGAGAGTTTACTTGGCTGCCAAGGGAAGGGACAGTTTGATGAACGACCCACTGAGAATCTACTACACCTATCTTCTCATGTGCAGGCTGCATTTATACACAACAAACGCGATAACTAAAACCCAGTAAACTTGTCTTTTTCGTGAGACAAAACAAGATTCAAGTTGTCTCTTTCGTACCTCAACACATCTTCTGAGTGCAAAGTCAAGTCCCCAACCGTGAACCAAATCATTCTGTTTTATAACAGTTAAGGTAAATGCATATAAGTAAGAGAGATTTAAATGGAAGATGAATGAATAATGAACAAACAGATGAGGGAATAAGGAACCTGGATCATGTGCCACACGCATCGCCACGCGTCTCTTGAAAATACAGGAGCCATGATCTCCACGAATCTGCATTTGTCAATGACACAAAACTTTGAGACTGGTTAGTTCCTGTTTCAGGGAAAAATCAACTCTTAACAAACAGAAAGACAGCTCTGTACGTACGCAGCACATGGAGGGAGATGAGGATCTGAGCACCATCCAGGTTTTTCTTCTGTTATCCTGTTAATATTCAAAGCCCCAAAATAGTTAGTGAAAATTGCTATGGAGAAAACTAAACAAACATGGCCAGAATCTGAGGGATTTTTTTGGTAAATCATACTTGTGGACTTCAAGATCTCCTCTTCTCTTTGTCATTTGCCATGTCAACCCCTTGTTTGGTTCCAAGCCAGGTTGGGAAATCTCAAGGCTATGCTTCTTCACAAGCTTTATATACCTGAAGAAGATTATCAAGATGATCACAACAGAAACTGAAACATTGTCTTTTTCAAATGAGAAACATGACAAAAGAGAAAACTTACTCTTCTGCATTAAAATGTTCAACCCCAAGGTCTTCATCCCAGATGAAGATATAATCATATCTTGCTACAATATCAGGGTGCAAAAACCTCTTTGCATACCACCTAACATATTACCAGGTACCATGAGAGTCAATGGTCATAAACATCACAAAAGTATTCTCTACCATAAAGAATTGAAAAACGGTTTGATACCATTTTGTCTGCTTCCGCACACTAATGTGTATAGCAGACTTGGACCATTCAAACTCATCCCATTCAGTTACCCGGCCGTCATAATGAAACAAGACAATAGTGAAGTTCTCCGAGAACTGTTGAGAAGACAATGAATCATTTATGACATGATTATACGGAAAACAAAAAACATCAAACAGGGGAATAGACTAACCTTCTTGACACAAGCATCGATATTTTCCTTCTGATTTATACCCACAGTAAACGTCACGAGGTATCTTGGTTGGCTGGTCAAATCCTGAAGAAGCAAAAAGAAAAACCCAATAAAACATACTATATCTGATCATGAGCTTTTTTAATATCAAGACTGTATAGCAGATTTAAAAAAATGGTTTGATGATACTAAAACTTTTAAATGAAAACATAAAACATGGTCTGAGCACATACCTCATGCGGTAAGCCCCATAGTCTACGCAAATAGAAGTCTGATTCAGCAGCAATCATACCCGGTGGCAACCTTTCAGCACCACGAGGATTTGAAGGAACCCATATCTACAGAAAACTCATAAATGAAACATGAAAATATGGACGGAAAACACACAGAAAGAAAAGGTTAACAAACAGATGTTTCTTTCATGTCTGGCAAAGTGAAGCTCAATGACTAAACTATATAAGAAAACCAAAAAAGTTATCTGTTAATTTGGCAACCTCAACTAATCTATTAATTACCTATCCCCATGTTTTCAAGTCTTCACACATGTGTTACATCATTGGGAAGACCTTAGAGTGTTATTGTTGCATATTGGAGTATGAATGGGTAGGGAGTATTTACCAAAATGTAAGAATAATGTAAATGTTCCAAAACATTCAAAGTTAAAATAAATAAAGGAGTGGAAGCATGCCTTTGATTTGTCGATTGGACCAGATGAGCTGCTATCATTAGTCTTTGATGATGACCAAGATTTATGACTATCTGGAGTTGCAATTGCGGAACCCTTTTCCTCTATATATGAGATACCGTTTGAAGGAATAAAATTTGTTGGGAGGCTCACCTGAAATGTGAGAACAAAATCTTCCTAAGATTATAAGGGAAACAAAATATATATAATAAAACAAAGAACAGAAATGGATAAGGTTGATGCTACAAACCTTAGTGATTGATAATGATGGAAAAGATATTCCAATCAGAAAGCCGAACGTTACTCCAAAAAATGCAGTTGCAATGATCTTCATTCCATCTTTTGATTTCCTACTAATCAAACTGAAACAACAAGAACAAAAGGGTCATTAAGCTCTCCCCACCTTCCTCAAAGAAACGAGATGAGATAACTACGTACCTGCGTGAAAAGATTCCCATATCTTCTCTAAACTTGTGATTCTAAATGCAGGAGTCACTCAATGGGTTTCTCTCAGGCCTCCTGACAGTGAAAAAGCCAGGAACCTGATATGGTTATTAACACCGTGAGTGAGTCGTGATCTAGAGCAAGAGAAAATGAGGTTTCTGAAGAAGACAAAACACTTGGCTAAACAGACTAGGATTTTGCCACTTTTATATGGCAGATTTGGTCATCAGCCAACTACACTTTTTTAAAAAAAAGAAGGCCCTCTTTGGTCAATAAAGTAAGTCATTATCGTAAAACCTACACAGATGAATACAGTATAGTGCTTCTAAACCAACCATTGGGAATAAGCTTCAATACCAAACTATTGACCAGACCTAAAATGAGAAAATTATACTCCCTCCGTTTTATATTAAGTGTCGTTTTAGAGAATTTCTTTTGTTACGAAATAAGTGTTTTTTTTGCATTTCAATGCAAAATTTATGAATTTTATTTTTCAGTTTAATTTTCTATTGGTTGAAATATGGTTAGGTGTATGGGAAATGATGTTTTTATATAGAAAATATGCAAAATTAAATGTTTTCTTAATCCGTGTGCTAAACTTAAAATGACACTTATATGAAACAGAGGGAGTATCTAATAAAAGTCAAAAACACATTAGATAGTTCTCTAGTCGATGATCACAATTGCAAGCAAATGCTATGAACAAGCAAGAAAATCATGTGCATCCTCTTTGACAAACGCAAAAACAAAACCATAAACTACAAAGTCTTCTTACAAAACAGAACAGAACAGAACACATTGCTTAGATTGCAAGACAGGAGATAACAATAAGACAGCTCATGTTCATGGTGTATCATCTTTGATTTAAAGAAAACTAACATAATGAGTGATTCAAAACTAAGGAGACGCGAAATTTTACCCAAATCGATACGCCAAAATTCCTCAAAATAAATCCAAGTTATCTCAGAAAATAGAATTTTCCTTAAATAAAAAGAACATTAGAATTGAAAAGAAACCTGATTTAATCAAAAGCACGAAGTAGATTCAACGAGCTATAAACAGTGAAGCACGAGAAAATGCTTAGCACAGAAGCCAAAGAAGAGGTGCTAAAACCCCGTGATCGCCTCTTTGCCCAAAGACAAACCCCAGAGAACGCGCCCAAAAAAAACGTGGATTGAAAATGAGAAATTGCGTTTTTGAATTTAAAAAAGGAGTAATATTAATAGTTTCTCGAAACGTTTATCGCTAGTGCCTTCGTTTTCGTCGACCCTGAGAAAGTTCAAAGGAGCGTAGGTTTTGGTTTGGTGACCCAAAAGGAAGTTTTCAGGCGTTTTATTTTAGGTGCGGGAGAACAACCGAAAAAATGCTTAAAGCTGCTGTATCATATGATTTATTTTTAAAAATTAAAACTAAAAATAAGAATTGTGTGAATTAAAAAAAAATCGAACAGTAGCTTTGCGAAGAAGTGTCCCGATTTGATTGGCTTAACAACTCAAATGCGCGTAAAAGTAAGCACGACGATTTAAAGGACCGACACGACACGACACGCAGATCCGTACTACAAACTACTTAGATTATATATGTAAATTTGATTGTAAACTAAATTAGGAATTTCAATTTTCAAAATCGTAATATTCCTTGTTGCAAAAACAAAAACAAAAACATATGACATATTCTTTGTTGCTAACAAAAAAAAAAACAATGATGCGAATTACAACAAGAAAGCTTAGCTTAGCTTAGGAGATCTTTCCGAAAATCACGCCACAATTTTACCGTTTTAAGAAGATAAGTTTTGGGCAATTCTCTTAAATAGCTTTTTTAAGTTTTTGTCACAAAAATAGCCCTAAAAAAATAAAATGACCAAAATAGATTTTTTTTTTTTTGAAATTTTGTTTTTTTAATTTTTTTTTTAAATTTGAAACCCTAACCTCAAACCCACCCCTTAACTCTAAACCCTAAAGTGTAAATTAGTTAACCCTAGGGGTATAAATGCATATAAATGATTTTTTTAGCTTCTAAAAAAAACATTTTGGTCATTTTCTTCCTTAAAAACTATTTTTATGATAAACAAACTAAAATGGGCTATCCGGAATTTCTCATAAGTTTTTGCTATAATAAGGCAACGGAACAAAACATTGTTACAAATGGTAAATGAAATTATTATTTCTAAAAAAAAAATATTACTTCTAACCTTGATGATATTTGTATGAATTGGTTGATAAATTAAAAAACTTTATTCTGAGCACAATTGCTGTGCATAATAAATAGAGCTTGGAATTTATGGCATTGCAATATTTTCCGGGATTTAAAGACCAATTAAGTTTGACTAATACAGGTTGCCAAACTATGAATTTATATATCCATCTAGTTTTTTGTCAAAAAAAAAAGAGAGTTGCCAAACTATGATAAATAAATGTGGATTTCTTACCAAACTGATGAGTCCACTCTCTTTAATACGAGAGGTCTACTCTTTCTTCACTTTACTTGTTGATTTTCTTGTTTTATTACCGAATAATCGTCTGAAATTTTAGGTCTAATCAAGGTTCTAAAAATTGGTCTAAATAGCAGTTAAATATTCGTTTAAGCAGCAACTCGAATATAGTCAAAATAATTTTATTAAAATATGATTTATATAATTTTAATTGGTTTGAATTGATATTAATTAATTTAAATATATTAAATTAAGTAAAATTAAGTATTCACGTAAGTAAAATTAAGTCTACAATTTTTTTTATTTGTTCTGTATATTTAATTTTGATAATTAATCAAAATAATTTTACAATTAAGTCCAAAATTAAAATATCTTATAAACATATAAAATAAATCAATAATTTGTTAATATCTAGACTTTGCATGTGTTCTGAATAATCTGCCTAGTCGATAATTTTTTATAAAATGCCTAATTACAACATCTAATAAAAGTTTTGGACATGTTATAAAAATGGTGCATTAAAGACAGAAAAAATTACAGTAGATTAAAAAGTATTTTTAGTAATAGAACTTCTCAACAGAAAATAAATCATAACGAAAAAAATTCAATGATTTTAACGAATAAATCTAATGCATTTTTATGTAACATATGTAACATATTATTTTTAATCAGTGAAGATGGTTTTTGAATTAGTGTAATTAGTGTAGAGGTCCGCGTTTACAACATATCTAGAAGAAATCTAACACAGAAGATTCAGAGATTCAAAATAGACAGTCTTGTTTGATTAGCGGAGTCTTTTAGACTTTTGTTTATACTAGTGACAAAAGGACCTTCAATATTAATTTGAGTCTCTTTCACTATCATTAAAAACGTACAAGTTTAAGTTCAAAATTATATTTGTTAAAGCATTTTCAATGTATATCTCTATATTTTTTTAAAAAATAAAGATTTTTATAATAGAAATTTATTGCTCTCTATAATAGAGTTCCTCGATTTTAAAGGAAAATATAGATGAATGTTATTTTTATCTCTATATTTAGAAGGAGAAATCAGCCATTAAAACCTTGAACTTTCAAATTAAAGCCAAAAAATTTTCAACTCATGTTTGTGCCAAAAAAATCTCAACTTTTAAATATTGGTCATTTTAACTCTCATATTTTGTTGACTAGGCCATTTAAGAAATCTGAATAATCAACGGTTAAAATTGATTAAAAATAAATGTTTATTAACTCTCTAAATAACATCATTAAAAAATACAACATTGATCAAATAACGTCTTTTATTTATGTAAACGCTTAAATCATCTCTTTCGTGAAATTATATCTCCAAATTAACTTCATCTTTTTCACTATGGTTTCACGAAATAGATGCTCTAAGTGTTTACAGAAGCAAAATGAAGTCGTTTGATCAATATTTTAACCAATTTTTAAAATAATATTGTTTAGAGAGTTGACAGACGTTTATTTTTTAATTAGTTTTATTAGTTAACTATTCATGTTTCTTAAATGGCCGAGTCAACAAAATATGAGAGTTAAAATGACCAATATTTGAAAGTTAGAGATTTTTTTGGCTCAAACACGAGTTGAAGGTCTTTTCTGCTTCAATTTGAAAGTTCAAGGTTTTAATGGTTGTTTTCTCTATTTAGAAGTAAAAAAAGTACATCTCTATATTTTCTTTTATAAATAAAAAAAATCTATTATAGAGACATACATTAGAATAAATCCACCTTTATAAGAAAATAATATAAATTTTCTATTTTAGAAGAAAATATAGAAACAAAAAAAGATGGATTTGAAATGATCTTAAAAAAAATTGAAAAATTTTGTTAAGAAATTTAATTGAGTAGTTTTATTACTAAAACGTTTAAAATGAATAGTTGAGTTTCTTTGTCAACTTAATGTTGATTTAAAATTATATATTTGCTATTGAATATTATAAATAAATCAAAAATAATTAATGAAAAAATCGTTATACTTTCGATCGCTATCTACCTTTTGGAAGAAAAATATCCACAATTTGTATATTGGAATTTTCAATATTTTGAATTGTCAGGAGGTAAGACTTTTATTTGAAAAAAACAACAAAATGAGACTTAAGAGACTTTTCAAAAAAAATATGTGTTTTCTCTACGTCCCTAAGTCTTACGATGAATTGTTACTGTGTTCGGCATCTTTTCTTTAGATAGTGGAATAATAAAAATTATTCCTTACATATTGATATGTGTTAGTTTTCTTTTTGAGCAATATGTTATGTGTTAGTATCATTGTCATTTTACACAAATTTTCTGTAAAATATATATATATTACTATATCTCGAGTTACATTTTGCTATGTTACCAGTATTTGTCATTTATGCAGTGGGAATATTAAGATCAACATTGAGATTTAGTTTTGACTAGCTTATTGGTGACAAAAGCTGAAACTATATATTCTTTCTTTTTTTGGGCAAAGCTGAAACTATATATTCTAAAGTTTTTTTTTCACTTAATATTTGAAAGAAAGTAATATTTCAGTTTGTATTCAATTACGGAACACAAGCTACACAACCGAAAGTACCACTTTGCCTTTACCATTTTTCACATTCAAGATTTATAAATTTCGTTTGGCAATACAATTGTTTAGGTTGTCTTTCTGGTAATACTTACATGTAATAAATAATAGGGCAATTCTCTTAAATAGCCATTTTTAAGTTTTTGTCACAAAAATAGCCCTAAAAAAATAAAATGACCAAAATATACTTCTTTTTTTTTGAAATTTTGATTTTTTTAATTTTTTTTTTTGAAATTTGAAACCCTAACCCCAAACCCACCCCTTAACTCTAAACCCTAAAGTGCAAATTAGTTAACCCTAAGGGTATAAATGCATATAGATAATTTTTTTAGCTTCTAAAAAAAACATTTTGGTCATTTTCTTCCTTAAAAACTATTTTTGTGACAAACAAACTAAAATGGGCTATCCAAAGGAATTTCTCTAAATAATATGCGTAATTATCTCAAATAACTATTTATTAAGTTTTTATCATAAAAAAAAGATTTAGCAAAATAATCAAAATAACATTCTTTTGTTTTGAAATTTTTATTTTAATTTTTAATTTTTATAATTTAAAACTTTAAACTCCATCCTTTAATTATAAACCTTAAGTCTAAAATAGTTAATCTTAGAGATATAAGTGTATATTTGTTTTTTTAATAAAACATTTTAGTTAATTGTTTTTTTTGAAAACTATTTTTGTGACAAAAACATTTTTAAAACCATTCTAAGGTATTTCTCATGTAATTTTGTATATAACTCTTTGTTACTAAGTGTAGCCTATTTGTTACAAAAAGTCTTACCTTTTTGCTGGTTTCTGTCTTAAGAATAAAAGCTAAATATTTACGTTACAATACAAAGTCTACCTATGATAGATATGACTCTTTGGGTTATGTACATATTAAGTTGTTATTACACACTGATCAATTATAAATCACAAACGATAGACTATACATTGCCTTCATCACACAGCCAAGCAAATACTCGAGGAAACTAACAAGGCAAAGAGAAAGAAATGAAATCTATGCTTCATTGGCTTCAGGCACTGCCGCCGTGAAGGTAGGGAGCCAGAGCTCTACACGAGTACCGCCAGCTCCTATGGCAGCATCGGGAATGCGAGGAGATATAACTCTGATCACGCATCCGTAACTCTCCAGGATCTCTCGTGCTACGGTTAAACCCGCCACAAAGTTCCATGTCATATTGTCTTCAACCATGTTCTCCGACAAGAGTTCCGCTCCAAATGGTGTTAGCGAATGCATTTGCGTCTGCATTGATGTTAACACGTTCATGTTAAGTAGCAATGGGGTAACTTTTGCCCACTCTGTCTAAGCTTTCAGAAATAAAAGCAGGAATTAAAATGGCAGCAGAAGATGAGTTTGGTCTTGTCTACCATATAGCGCATATCAGGACCATCGTCATCAATTACAACCAGACTACCGCCAGCAGGAGCTCTGGTCGACAAGATTTCAACTTTTCCTCCAACATGAGTGCGCAACAATGCACCTTCAATGAGGTTACTAAGAGCCTGCCTCAAAGCCGGTTCTTCAACAGCAACTAGCAGGGAAACTGAGTTTTCACCTAGCTCCACCACTCTTTGCTGAGTAAGGGCAAGTGGTCTCACAGTCTCGACCATATCTAAAAGGACACTAGAAATGTCGCATGGTCTTCCTGACAAAAGTGAAAGAGATAAGCCCTCCAAACGCTATAACAAGCCGTTAATGTCTCTGAAGTTTATACCTTATGCTATGCGTTTGCAGGGGTGCCAGTGCCAGAGGTGGCATAGGCATTTCTGAATCATCAGATCCAGAACCCAGGGAAAGGCGTGTACTTGGGATTTGTGACCCATCATTGGGGTCCTTATGTTCATAGTCACCAGAATAATTTGATCGCAATGTTTCATTACGCGTTTTGTTTATCTTCTTCAAGGCTTCTTCGTTGTGGCGGACTATATTAGCCTGAAAACGAAGTACTAATGAATATACAACACAAAATCAACTCAAACACAAGGAGTGTGGTTTGTAAGAAGCCCAATCTAAGATAGATTTATGAACCTTTGTCAAGTGAACGGCATCCTGAAGTTCTTGAAGGGTATCTCTTATTTGTTCGCCTTGAACTATTAAGTCTTCGACAATATCATGTGAAATCTACAAGGTACCAAAAAGAAAAAAAACAAAGTCAGTCCTATAATGCAAAGACCAAGGGAGAATTACACTTCTCGTTGAATGTTAGTGCAAGGACCTGACTTCTCTTTGTGTGAGTTGAGAGCATTTTACTTAATGTCCTGATGGTAGAGAGCGGACCACGGATCTTCCCAAAAAGCAGGAAAGAAAAATCTCAAAGACTTTAACATAAGATCAATGTGTGTTAAGTTAACAAGCGTCTGACTAATACCTGCTCCACTAGCTTACTCATCCTCACATTGTTTTGCCAAGATGACTGCTGCAGTAACATTGTTTTCTACACATAGCAATTTGAAAAGAACAATTAGGAATCAAGACAAGACAAGCAACATCTTTAAATCCCCAAGGAACATAAAAACAACCTGATCCATGACATATGCCATAGCAAGAGTCCGTGAAATATTAATAGCATATGATCTCTGCTCTGCAGTGAAAACCTTAACAGAGGGAAGTTTAACTTTTGGTGGTTTCGCATTAGCTGAACCAGGCAAAGCATAAGCTTCCTCAGGTGAAGGAAAATGCTTTAAACCGCGCTCCTCCTCCTCCTCCTCCTCCAACACCTCTTCTGCTTCTAGCGGTAACTCAGCAACCAAGAAACCAACAACAAATGGGTGTTTCACCATTGGAAACACTGCAGCTCTATGCTTGCTTACAACCTCAACCTACCATGTAAAAAAAGAAACAATCTTTACACAAATTTGCAGAGAAACAAGAAGACACAACTAACTCAGTCACATACTTGTTGACTAGAGAGTGAAGCTTCAGCCGCACGCAAACCAGCAGGGATACCAAAGTTTCCAACCAAGATCACAACGTCCCCAGCGTTAACACTAGGGTAACACGTGACACGACGAAGCTCCAAGCGATCCATCACGTAGCTACCAGCTGGTCTTACATATATCTAAAACCAAGCAAAAAAAAAGAAAAGATTATAAAACTTAACAATCTTTTAATGAATAAAAGGTTGTGAGAGAGACGCACGGAGAGGACAGCGTTAGGATCGACGATTCTACGAAAGAGATCTAATTGCTCGAGGCAAAGACGCTGAAAATCTGGACTTGGCAAGATGATCTTGTCCTTTTCGATCATCTGCGTGAACTCTACCGGAGTCGTCGAGGCTCCACGTATCGCGGAGGCGATGGCGGAGGCGGAGGTTACCGTTGTCTCTCCTCCGATGGAGCCTCCGGATTCTGATGCTCCGTCGGAGACTGTGTGGTTCACGTAACGGAGACCGCGTGCGGGGAGGGTGAAGATGGAGGAGGAGGAGGAGGAGGCATTGGGGAGTTTGAGAGATGGATTTGAAGGTCTAGGGATTGGGATTGGATTGGGGAAGAGGAGATTGGGGTTTGATGAGAGGAGTGTCTGAGATGCGATTGCGGAAAGAAGCATCACTACGGGAGATGAACAGTGGAGAGTTAGTTACTTTGTGGCTGAGACTGAAACTCTTGCGAGGAGGAAGACGATGCAATCATGATTGGGATTGCAAAGTAGACAGAAATGACTCACTCTAAAACGCCGTCGTGTCACCAGGTGGATCACTGGATAAAACCAAATTGGAATTCAGTCGAACCGAAACCAAACCAAACTGAATTGCAAATTTCACTTTTTATAAAACCTAACCGACAACAAAATTATCCATGATGCCTACTACTTCACATGAGCTGAAATGATTATTGTTAAGTAAACTTAGGTGACTATAATCCTGCTTTTAGAAATTGAAATTGACGATTTTTAGACAGAGAAAGGCAATAATTGTTTTAAATAAATTTATTTTAGGTAAAAATGTTTTTAGACCAAAAAAATAGGTACATTGTCCCATTAGGCTAATTTCTATTTTGCACTATTTTTGTCTATAATGCTCTTTAATATTTTCAAAAATAAATCAAATAAATAGTTTTACAAACTAAAAAAAAATTCTAAAAATAGTAACTACTGATGAAATATCAATATCAACTTAGTCATATATTTTTTAAGTTCTAAAAATGTTAAAATTATAATTTCAAATTTTATTCTACAAAAAGTAGAATTCATATTCTGATTAGTAGAAACTACAATCTACATTTTTTATTGAATCTACTATTTTAGAATATGGGTTCTACGAAAATAATGATAATCTAAAAAAATTTGGAATGCACATTCTACGCTTTACATATCATTCTAAAATCTTTAGAAATCGGAATCTACACATTACTATAAATCTAAAACCTGTAAAAATAAGAATCTACACATTACTTTAAATCTAAAACCCGTAGAAATTGAGTTCTAACATATTTATTATATTCTACATATAGTAGAATACATATTCTACAGATAAGATTTATCTATTCCGAAAATATGGGAATAAAATATTTGAGAATATTTTAATTTCTATATCCGAAATACTCAATATTTTCACAAAAAAAAAACGTCTTAAGCCCTTCCTTACGCCATCTTTTTTGTGTGTTATTTTTTTTTATATATATATTTTTTGTCTCTATATATTTTTTAGTTACTTCAAAAATATATTAAATAATATATTATAATTATTTACAACTGTAATTTTGATTTTATAATTGAATTGTTAGTTTAAAAAAAAAATTAGATTATATAATTTAATTATATATATTATAATTATTTACTAATTGTATTTAAATTTTAAAATTGAATTGAATTTTTTAATTTTTTGTTTTTAAATTATTTAGATTATATAATTATATTATAATTGTTTACTAATTATAATTTTTATTTTATAATTAATTGTTGTTTTTATTATTACTTAGGTTACATAAATAATTAATATATATATTATTAATTATTTAGTAATTATAATTTCGAATTTTAATTAAAATTTAAGGGTATTACTGTTATTTTAAAAATAATTAGCCTAATGGGACAATTAATGTTTTGTTTAGACTAAAGGGACAATGTACCTATTTTTTGGCCTAAAAAAACAATTTTCCCTAAATTTTATCGACAGATAAGTGCTACACACGAATTTTGTAGGTTCACAAGGTCCATATGTAAATGAAAACTATTGAAGTGTATTTCATATATTTCTGAAATGGTTTAGTACCTGCTCAACACAGTCGCAATAGTACTTCTAAAACATAAAGCATTAGAGAAGAGGATCACACATGATACAACATATACTGAAGTTCAAAACTAATGTAACAAACAGTTAAAATCGGAATGTGATATTGGCAGTAAAAATATGTTAAAATGAGTTAGGTTATGATGGATTAGTGATCAACCATGATCCATCAATTTTCCCAAAACAATAAAACTAAACCAAAATACGTATAGTATTACTTATTCATGCATTTTTAAAATGGGGTCTATGACTTTGGAAAATTATTATAATTATGTTTCGTGTACATCTTGACTTACAGTTTACTATATCACCTGTGAACTGATCACTAAACCTAACAATTATGTATTATTTATTTTATTTTATTTGTATTATTACAGTTCTGTGTTTGTTTGACTTTTTGTCAACTTATTTTGTTTGACATTTTGTCAACTAATTTTGTTTGACTATTGATGGCACACCTACGGAGTTTCTTTTGAATGGTTTACATAAATACAAACTGATTGTTTAAAGTCAAAGAAAACTGAAGTTGGTCATTTCCTATACTCGTTAGAATGATATATCTAAAAAGCCAACGATAACATCGAATAAAAGAAAAACAGAAGCTGAACTCAAAATATATCGTAAAGAGATATTCGGGAGAGGATTGAAATGAATGGTAATAGTTTATATGAAGACTTTTAAGACAAAGTGGTCCAATTCTTTGACGTGAGGGAGCGAATGACTAGGAGAAGTCAACCAAAACCGTCGAGTTGATGTAGAGACTTGCTAACCCACAGCCCCATTAATGAGTTTCCTCTTTTACTTAAAGAAAACTAGTGAAGCCTACAGCATAGAACCCCATTACGTACAACATAAACTTATTTTTTTCAAAGATGATCCAAGGCCATTGTTATTGCTTTTGTGGTGTTGTTACCATCTATTTGTCACTGCTAATTCACATACTTGCTTCTCCTACGCTCCACGACCAGAGAGATGCTCTTCTTGGATTCAGAGACGAGTTTCCAACTGGTGAGTCAAACCTAAGTTCATGGAATAAGAGCAGTACTGATTACTGTCTTTGGAGTGGTGTCACATGCGATGACAAGTCTGGCCAGGTGATATCTCTCGACCTTCTTGAAACACCTCTCAACAGCTCTTTGAAAACTAATAGTAGCCTCTTTAGACTTCAATATCTTCGTCATCTAAACCTTAGCAATTGCAATCTCCTTGGTGAGATTCCTTCTTCACTAGAAAACCTTTCTCATCTCACAAATCTTGACCTTTCAGCCAATTATTTGGTAGGTGCAGTTCCTACTTCTATTGGAAACCTAAAGGAGCTAAGAGTCATGTCCCTTAACAACAACAGTTTAAGTGGGTTTATTCCTATTTCATTCACCAA
>MU107214.1:0-30352 GCA_012274485.2 Sinapis alba | reverse complement strand
ACCATCTATTTGTCACTGCTAATTCACATACTTGCTTCTCCTACGCTCCACGACCAGAGAGATGCTCTTCTTGGATTCAGAGACGAGTTTCCAACTGGTGAGTCAAACCTAAGTTCATGGAATAAGAGCAGTACTGATTACTGTCTTTGGAGTGGTGTCACATGCGATGACAAGTCTGGCCAGGTGATATCTCTCGACCTTCTAGAAACACCTCTCAACAGCTCTTTGAAAACTAATAGTAGCCTCTTTAGACTTCAATATCTTCGTCATCTAAACCTTAGCAATTGCAACCTCCTTGGTGAGATTCCTTCTTCACTAGAAAACCTTTCTCATCTCACAAATCTTGACCTTTCAGCCAATTATTTGGTAGGTGCAATTCCTACTTCTATTGGAAACCTAAAGGAGCTAAGAGTCATGTCCCTTAACAACAACAGTTTAAGTGGGTTTATTCCTATTTCATTCACCAATTTAACCAAACTTTCTCATCTTATCATCCGTTTTAATAACTTCACATCCATGCTTCCATCAGACATGAGTGGATTCTACAACTTGAAGCTATTTGATGTTTCTTACAACTCATTTTCCGGGCCTTTTCCTAAATCCTTGTTCTCCATTCCTTCCTTACAATATGTTGACTTGGGAGGAAACCACTTCACTGGACCTATAGAGTTTGTGAATACTTTTTCATCTGAGCTTCAATTTTTAAGTCTCGATCATAACAGATTCAATGGTCCAATCCCGGAATTAATATCCAAATTCCTCAACCTCAGACGGTTATATCTTAGCCACAACAACTTCACAGGTTCTATCCCTAGATCTCTATCAAAGTTAGTCAACCTCAAGGATCTGCATCTTTCCAAAAACAAGTTGGAAGGTGAAGTGCCGAGTTTCTTATGGAGATTGTCGACGATGATGATTTGTCACAACTCTTTCAGCAGTTTTGAAACTCCTTCACAAGAGACATTAGTCCAAGTGTTGGATCTAAGTTCCAATTCGTTCCACGGTCCATTGCCTCATTGGATATGCAATCTCAAAGGATTAAGCTTATTAGATTTGTCTAACAATCACTTCAACGGCTCTATTCCGACATGTTTAAGGAATGCCATTGTTTCTCTTTTGGACATGAGTCTGCGCAACAATAGTTTCAGTGGAGTTCTTCCAGATATATTTGGTGATGCTACCAAGTTACGATCAATAGATGTTGGTCTCAACAAGCTAGAGGGAAAGTTTCCAAAGTCCTTAGTCAATTGCAAAGCTCTACAGCTTGTGAATGTGGCAAGCAACAGAATCAAAGACAAGTTTCCTTCTTGGTTGGGATCTCTACCTTCATTAAACGTTCTCAGCCTCAGATCAAACGAGTTCTATGGGCAGTTGTATCATCCTCATGGGTCCATTGGGTTTCAGAGTTTAAGAGTGATTGATATTTCACATAATGACTTTTCCGGAACTCTTCCACCTCACTATTTTCTCACCTGGAGTGAAATGACCACGTTGACCCAAGGAAGCGACTACATGGTGAATCCCACGAAGGTTTCTCGTTACATGGGGTTATTTCCGGAATCAATCTATCGCTCGATGGAAATGGTTAATAAAGGAGTAGAAACAAGGTTTGATCGAATCCGACAAGACTTCAGAGCCATTGATTTTTCAGGTAACAGAATTTCTGGAAAAATCCCTGAATCCATTGGTTTCTTGAAGGGATTACATCTTCTCAACTTGTCAGATAACATCTTCACAAGCGATATCCCAAGATCCTTAGCAAATTTGACAAGTCTGGAGACGTTGGATCTTTCGAGTAATAAGTTATCAGGTCAAATCCCACAAGATCTTGGTAATCTTGCATTTCTATCATACATGAACTTCTCTCATAACCTTCTCCAAGGTCCAGTGCCTCGTGGCACACAATTTGAAAGGCAAAATTGTTCTTCGTTCTTGGGTAACTCTGGACTCTACGGCCTTGAAGAAATCTGTGGATCACTCCATGCCGTGAGTCTGCCTACGGCACAGCAAGCCGATGGATATTCAGAGGCGGAGGAGGAACAAATGTTTAGTTGGGTTGCAGCTGTGATAGCCTATGGACCTGGTATGTTTTGTGGATTGGTGATTGGACATATCTTCACTTCACGCAATCAGGAACGCCTCACAGAAAAGTTTCGTCGAAGAAAACTCATTCACCCTAAGTGCTCGTTAAGCACATCTCTTGCATTCTCTAATAAGCATATCTAGGAATAGTTTTCCAACATATTATTCGTATGTGTAAACTGAACTTTTTCCAGTTGTGTTTGTTTGTAATTTCTTATTTAATATTTTGTTATTAACGTATATGGTGATATTGAAATATATCTTGCCTTGAAGATGTAATAGGGAACTCCTACTTAAAATCTTGAACTTTGCGGTAGTGAAAACTATTCCTACTCTTGCATACATGGATAGCTTCTCGCCCCCACTTCAATCATACTATCCTTACCCGTAACAATTTCAATGTAGAAAATTGCGGGTGCTCAATTTCTAAAATACAAACGAGAGATTCAGCAACTGCACCGAACATAAACTAAAAAGAAAACGAATACATGAAAATAGCACAAAAGTCGTAATGGTACTGCTAAAACATAAAATCATTAAAGAAATGAATAGATAAAATAAAACAACCAAACTAAAAAAGTAATGTGATTAAAGTTTAATCCGCACGTCCCATACAAATATTTATATTTTTAATATTTATATTTGATTTATATAAGAAAAACTAAATATCTTATAAATAGTTTTTTGCTGGGCATGAACATTTTACTCTAATTGAATCACTAAAATGAAAACTAAAATTAACTCATAATTTATGAATAGCTAAAATACCTAAACCAAGTTGAAACTAAACCGAAAATTGAATATGTATCCAAATATAGAAATACAACTTTTATATTTAATATGTTAATTATATTTAATGAAAATAACTAAATATCTATAAATATAATTTATAAAATAAATATAAATATTTGAAAAATAAATTACACAAATTATCTGAATTACTTGAAATTATTCAAAAGTGTTCAAGTATTTTTTTATATAAATAATTTGCATTCTTTTATATTTTATCTGAATTATGTAATATTTAAGTTATTCTAAATAATTCAAAATCAATTTCGAAATAAAATATTCCAGATATTCGTGATTCCTAATTTTATTATCAAAACTATATTAAGGTAACCAAATCGTTTTTTAAAATTTATCTTTTAAAAAAAAATTCTTCGATTGTTTTTTCAATTTTTCTAATTTTATTTTGAAATCTGATTTTTTGAAATTATTTTGAAAATTATTATTTTAAATCTAAAATAGTATATTTTTAAATCCTAAACTCACATACAAAATCCTACTCTTATAATCTAAACTTTAAGTAAATTGATTAGTTAACTTCTAAGGATATGAGTGTTTTTATCTTTTTAATAAAATATTTTAATTATTTTGATATTTGTGTGCTATATTTACATAAGAGAAAATTATTCCTATTCAAAAAAATTCTCAAAGATAATTAAGAAATGAGTTTTTCTTGGGTTCATCCTCTAGGGTGAACCTCTAGGTTCACCACCGAATCAAAATTTGACATGTCATATTGTATTTTTTTTAAAAAATATTAAAAAATAGAAAAAAATGGAAATTAAAAAAAAAAAATTAATGTTGCTACCACCGTTAGTAAAACCCAAAATCCTAAACACTATACTCTAAACCCTAAACATAAAAACCTAAACTCTAAAAAACCTAAATCCTAAATACTTGACACTAAACCCTAAACTCTTGGGTAAACCCTAAACCCTTGGGTAAACTTTAAATTTTTGAGTAAACCCTAAAGCCTTGGATAAATCCTAAACCCTTGGGTAAATCTTAAATCTTAGGATAAACCCTAAATAATAGTAATAGGGTTTACTTTAGGGTTTAGGATTTACCCAAGAGTTTAGGGTTTACCCAAGGGTTTAGGGTTTATTCAAGGGTTTAGGGTTTAATGTTTAGTGTTTAGAGTTTAGTGTTCAGGGTTTAGAGTTTATTATTTATAGTTTAAGGTTTTACCGACGGTGTTAATAACATATTTTTTTTTAATTTATGATGTTTTTTATTTATTTTTATTTTTTTAATTAAAATATATTATGATGTGATAAATTTTAATTGGGTGGTGAACCTATATGTTCACTCTAGGGGGTGAACCTAAGAATAACTCTTAAGAAATTCAGTTTTTTGAGTAATTCAGATAATTTTAAATATTTTGAATAAATAATATTTGGATAATTCGATTTTCGTTATAATTAGTACGCTAAAAATATTTGTTAATTTTAATATTAAAATGCAATTACTATTTTTGTTATAAAACTGTATTTTGGATATTTTGATATCATTTGGTTCTTGATTCAGTACTGGTTCTGCTTCCATTTTTCATTCCACATATGTAGGAACAATTCAAATATTTGTAAATATTTTGAATTTTTTTTTCATTTCCGATTGTTTATATATGTCTTACCTAGTTACCTTAAAGACACGTTGCATTTTCTCGATTAGACGGTCCAAGCAGCGTTGGTAACACAGTAGTTAGGTGCATCTTTCCGCACTAGATCATTGCCAGCGTAACACCATCCAACAACATCAAGGGCTTCTTCCCGATCCGCGACTCTTCCTCTCGAAAAAAAAGCAGGAGAAGGAGCTTACGGCGAAGAGAAGAAGATGGTGAAGGTGTTGACCTACTTTGGGATGACATTGGCTGCTTTCGCCTTCTGGCAGTCTATGGACAAAGTTCATGTCTGGATCGCTCTTCATCAAGACGAGAAGGTTCTCTCTTTCTCTTTCCCAACCACCTCTCTCTCTCTCTCTCTTGTCTTGATTCTGGTCGTCATTTGTATGAAATGATTCGATATCGAATTATTGCTGCGACATCGGATTTCGGATTGGGGTCAAACCCTAGGTCTATCGAATTTGATTTTTTTTTTTTCAGATGGTTTTTATTTTTCGTTTGAGATCAGATTGCACTTAGACAGTTCATTATGCAAGATGTGATGATGAGAAGCTAACCTTAACTTGTGTTTGATTTATATAGTCATCCTTTTTAATGTGAAAGCACAATAGATTGTGGGAGCAACTGATTAGGTAGTGATGAGAGGTATGAAAACATCTCACTGATTTGTTCTTCTTGGAGTTGAGTAGAGATTGGTGATTTCATTTCATTAAGAGATCTGAAACAGCATAGGTAGATTGGTGTTTGCAGTTTTATTAGGAGCTAATCTCTCATTGATGAGGTAGTGATAAGTGTATCTGATAACTTAACAATGTGTTTATGTGCAGCAAGAAAGAATGGAGAAGGAAGCGGAGGTAAAGCGGGTTAGAGCAGAGCTGCTGCGGAGAGCTAGAGAGGAGGATCCTCTTGCCTGATCATGTTTTTGGCTTTCTAATCAAATATCATTTCACTACTCTCCTTCACCATTTTTCACTGTTTTGGACCAAAATGGAGTTTGCATAAAACAACAGTACCATATCTGCTTTTGAATAATAATATAGCATCTTTGTTGTTCTTATCAACCAATGAAAAACTGGTGAACAAGTATCTTGCTCTGCTTTTGTTTTCCTCAACCTTGTATCATGGATTCTGTCTGTGTTCATGCACAAGTTCTAAGGAAGTTTCAGATGTTTGATCCAGTTTCTGATTCCATCATAACCGCCACAGGATTTACCATGTTAACGAAAGCCTAAAAGCATCATTAGTAATAGATTTCTTAAATTGAGTTTTTCGGTATTAGTTTATTTATAATTATCTATGTATATAAAGATGAGGTAGAGTTTGATCGGCGTGGGTGTCAAAGACTGGTTGTATACAATCTCATTTTCTAGTATTTTCCCCCTCATGTTAACCTTAAGAAACAAAATTTTGATGTCTATTGATTGATGATTCGTTAGAATTTCTCCTTCTAGTGTATCAAGACCTTTGTCCCATACTTCGACCGCGACTTCTAAATCTAGTTCCAAAATTCTTCTAACATTGTTCCTCAGTATCAGTTCGTATTTGTCATGTCTCCCATTTGCTTTCATCTCTGAATCCCTCGTGATTTAAAACTAAATGGATTGAATTTTTTTTGTGAATGTTGTTGATAATAACACTGAATATTTGTAACCTTGGTTGAATGAAAAACATGGAGTAGAAGTTGTGGCTGATGATGAAATTCCCTCCAAGTCTTTTCCTTCTCGTAGCTTATCAAAGAGATGTAGAGCTGTTGAAGTTCATAATTTGTCCGAGAAGGTTTATTTTCTTGTCTTTTTAATACACAATTAATGATACTCTTACTTGAACAACTGTCGCTTCCCCGGTAATCAAGATTACTACTTGAATTTATTACTTGGGGATCAAGACTGCAACAAATTCGATCTTCTCATGCCCACCCTTCTTCCTCCTCTGATGCAGACACAAACCCCAAAATTCGAGCAGATTATGCAGACAAAACCGGTGTATGATCAGATACCATCTTTTGGAAAGATACTTTCTTAGAGCATGATTAACTGGGGGTTTTATGGTGGGATTCTTAGCATAATTTAAGAAACGATTCTTAAATTACGCTAAGAACTAATCTACCTTAAGAATCTCTGGTTAATCATGGTCTTAGGTCTTTCTTGTTCCAAGGAAGTGATAGTTTGACTAGGTCCACACTTTTATTGTCTTTCTGTTGTAGATGTTAAAGTGGTCCAATTCTGTAATTGTCGTAAACCCTAAATGTTAATTCTTAGAGACTTCTTAAACAATCTTGAGTTCTTACTCTCTGAGTTCTTACTCTCTTTCCCATATAATTTTTTGTAATTGCAGTTTTCCTTGTTTAAGTGCTATTATCGTTGTTATGGGTTAAGTGTTTCAAAAAAAAAAAAAAGGTTGTTATGGGTGTTGGGATTTGTTGTGCCTATGTCAAACTATTTATTGTCCGATTAGTACGAAATTGTTCATTTTAGGTTGTAGAAGCAAGTCCGCATAGATTTAGTTTTAGGCTCCTTCTCAAAAATGTCTTGTGCTAATTAAAGTTTGACATCTCTTTATATATTAGACACTCTTTGTCTAGACTTCCAATGTGAAACTTTGTTTGATATCTCACATTCTCTCCTCCAAACTAAGGACCACACTCATCTCATGTCCCACAACTGAATTTCCAGGATTTTTTGACTTGATCTCAACCACATAACTCGAAGGGTATCATTCATATATCGAAGGGTATTTTAGCTTTCTTGCAGATTTTTCGTCAACCGCTCCAATACCAATTATTGAGAATTGTAAAGCTCATGTCCCACTTTTTATTGTCTGATTAGTACAATATTGTCAACTTTGAGCTTTAGAGGCAAGTCCGCATAAATTTACTTTTAGGCTTCTTCCCAAAATATCTCGTACTAATTAGAGTTGGACATATTTATGTTTATATTTTTATTTTTTATTTTTGATCAATAACATCTCTTTATATATGAGACACTCTTTGTCTAAACTTCCAATGTAGAATTTTGTTTGATATCTCATAATGGATTGATGCAGGAACTCTCTTTCATCTAAACTTGTGCTTGTAAAAAGTATATAAGTTCCATACCAATTCCACCAGCTAGGCTCTTAGCTTTAGCCATGGACTCAGACTGAGAGTAGACTATGAGTTGAGAGTCTTTCAACTATTAAACAATGTGGTCTCTCTAGTTTGGTGTTCTGGAATAAGATTATCAGTTTACTTAGCTTTGTTCCTTTATCAGTCTCTAACTGATTTTCCATAAATGTTATCATGTTTATGTGTTGTGTGGCAGTGGAAGAAATCTATGTACGCCGAGAATATGTAGCGATGATGGAGACTTCAGATGGGAACAAATACAGTCAGTCATAGATGAAGCTTCTTCAATGGTGGATCATGTTCACTAGTATGAGCGCTTTTGAGGTCACATAAAAGCTACACTAACAGTAGACTTTTCTTTAAATTTTCCATGAAAAATCTAATATTTGCAAAATTTCAGTCAGTTAAACTAATCTCACTTTTTTAACTAACCTCACTTTTAAAGAGACTCTGGGGGACGTATACTCGATGAGATTTGCTTTGTTAATGAGATTTTGATGAACGTAAGAGGAATTTATCGCCATAGCCACTGGTGACTTTAGGATTTGACTCAAAGTTGTTATTGAAGGTATGTAAAGTGTTGACACAATGTAGGACAATTCTCTCAATTATGTCATTTTCAAGTTTTTATCATAAAAAAATATTTCAAAGTGGAAAATAAGAAAAAAGTTTTATTAAAGAGGGAAAAGACTATTTGATCCTTTGTTTTATAGATATATAAATAATAATAAAATAAAAATAAATATTTTATAGTTTTGAATTATATATTTTTAAATTTGAATTTTTCTTTTTTAATTCTTTTTTTACAATTTTTTCAAAATTTCTTTTTGAAATTCGAAAAATGCTTTTTGAAACTTTTGTTTAATTATTTTTATTTTTTTAAAAAAGTTTAAAACTTCACTCCCAAAACTTCATCCCCTTAATAAATCTTAGGAGTATAAATGTATATTTCTCCTTTAATAAAATTTATTTTGATCATTTTTTCTATTTGAGAGCTATTTTCTGAAAATAAACACTATTGTAGAAATTTTTTCTCCAATGTAACATGTTCGACCATCTTATTGATTTTTGCAATTCAGCATTTCATTTCTGATGCTGTACGAAAAGTCCAATCATCTCCATTCATTGGTTCTTAGCAACAAAATAAAATTATTCCCTATTTGTATGGGTTTTCCTGCATTTAATAATATTAAAAATTATTATTTCTGATGCTAGGTTGTAATCGCCATTGTTCAAGTTGGTGCTTGACAGTGTGCTTACCCTTTCTGATTACGTGGTGGTGAGGATGTTGATCACAGCCAACAAACAACTTTATAGGCGAAGCTTCTATTATCGGTTAAGGAGAATGTTGAGGCCGATTTAATAGAAGAAAGTGGGGGGAGTGGTGAAAATCAAGTAAATACTTGTTCAATGGTGCGGATGATTGATAACTGCATCTGTTACACATGCTTGGACCGGAAGCATTGTGATGTGAAAGGCACGGCTTCCTCTTACACAACGCCAAGATAGACAAGAAAGAAACCTTAAGAATTGGCCAGCATGAGAAAATATTGAAAGACCCAATAAATTTATCAAATAACAAAGAAACCCATTCAACAAAAATCACCGAAAACAGTTTTAGATGTTAAAAGAGCCATTAGGTGTTACAAATTGCCCATATGTAATTGATCATGTGGCTCAAGGAGAAGGGATTAAATCCGAATTTATTAATATATATACATGTGATTTTTATAATGATTGACTAAATTTATATAATGATTGCAGGACTTTTTGAAGTGGCGTGGATACCCTAAACACCTATGATATCCAACTTTTAGTCACTATTACCTAATGTGAATAATAATTCACTTTAAGAAGCAATATATTAGCTATTGTATTTAGCATTTACTGATTTCTCATCAATACCCATAATTATAAACATTTATATATTTCACTAAAAATATTATAGCACGATGAACCAAAAAAACTAAAATTAGAATTATTGTTAGTTTTATTTTCCTTAGATCCCAAAATATTTATTTTCCTTATATCCCAAAATATTTATTTTAAATAGTTGTTCCAAATGTTCATTTTAGTCTCTGATAGGGTATATCACCACCTAAAACTACCAATTAATGACATTCATATATACATATATATATATATATATATATATATATATATATATATATATATATATACACGAAATGTTGAAAGATTAAAAATGTGGCCAAAATTATTTAGCAAGAAATTAACTACTATATTTTTATTTACTAATTTCTTATAAATGGGAAATATATATATTTTTAATTCTTAGTTGATTAATCTATAGATATAATGAAATTCATGCATACAATTATTGAAGTAAAATAATATTATAGGTACTAATTTATATAACAGTTCTAATTTTCTAGATTTTTTATATATTAATAAATAAATAAAAATATATTCCTTATTATATGAAAAATATAGATTTACTTAAGATATATATAGATATATATATATATATATATATATATATATAATTACATATATATATATATATATAATTAAAGAAAAAATATAGATTTTCTTGAGAAATGTATATAATAGTCAAAATATTGTATGAAATATTATTAGATAAAATATAATATTATCTAAGAATATTATGTATCTCATCAGAACTAACGCCAAAACAGCTATTATATTAACTTTTGATTAACAAAATGACACAGTTTATGTGAAAAATCACTTAATAGAAATAGTATTCTAAATTACCATTTGCCAAGATACAGCACGACAACAATGTTAGTAATATCTTAACCATTAATGGACAACTCATCTTCAGTAATTTCTTCATCCTCATAGACCATGTTGTGTAGTTCGTTCTACTTAACATCAGACATTGGATAGTGGATGGTGAGAACTCATTCAAACATGTTGCAAGTTCGTCTCCCATGGCTCGTGTTCGACGTTAGGTATATAAGATCGTTGTAAAACCTTAAAGCTCTGATACCAAATATAGTTTTTAAAACACACTTAGAAATTTTATAAAGATAACTTTCTTTATTAACGTTTAGAAATTCTCTCAAAACTAAACACTCAAAAGCTCTTGTAGTCTTAATATCAAAGTCACAACTTTGGTATTTATAGCAATGTTAGACATCCTTTGCTAATCCTATACATAATAATAAATATAAATTTTCTTTTTTCCTGTTTCTAATACAAGTAGATAATTACCTTTTATCCTTAACCAACTTGTTAAGAATAATTTGAGAAGCAAGCTATTGAATCTTATCCAACATATAAAATGTTGTATTACGGAGAAGAAGATTATATCTGGCTTTTATGCTTCATTTGACATCATAGTGCATTTTGAGAGTTCATCATGTAAAATGTGATGATTGGAAGCTACGGCTGGATTGCATGTTCTCAGTTTATAGGTGGTGCAGCTGAGACTGCATCATGCACATCCGTACGAACGTTTTCGGATGTCATAAGCGAGTGAATATAAAACAATTAAAGAACTAAGCTAGCAAACATCATTAAACTAAAAACATTTAGAACAAGAAACAGCATATTTATATAACTAAGCTATAAGTTTAATAATACGTTTGCACTTTTTTGAACACATATGTTTGTACTCTTTCTTACAAAATTAGTAACAAATTTAAAAAATTAAATTTTGTAACTGATATTTTCAATAGATAAAATAATACTCAATTTTTTTCTTTGATATACTAAAAACAAAAATAAGTATATCCTACTAAAATTAATTAAAATAGTACTACACTAAGCACAACAACAATTTGAAACAAATTATAAAAACAGTGTATTCTATTAAGAAATAATAAAAATAAAATATGATAGATATCATAGTTAATATGGTAAAATTGATGATAATTTGCCAACCTTGACGCTGTCAAAATTTGACAGTAAAAAATAAATCAAAGAGACTTGTTTAGTGTAGGATTTATTCATTTTTAGTTATGTTATTAATCTCACTCAATGTTCAAGAAATCGCTAGGCGGTAACTAGGCGCTTTATAAGGGACTAGCGACTAGGCGGATTATTCGGGGCCTAGGCCTCCCCTAAGCGTTAACAAATTATTAATTTATTATATATATATTTTACATTTATATGAGATATTTTAGTTTTTGAATTTAATTACAAAATTATTGTGATGAATTATCAAAATTATATTGAGAAAACTAAAGAAACTAAACAAAGTTGTGGATTTATACTAATATTATTACTTAATTTAACATATTTAGACTAATTTATATCGATTTAAACTGATTTTAACCGATTTAAAACAGTTTAAACCTACTTAAATTGTATAAATCAGTATAAATCAATTTTTTAAAAAAATCGTTTTGGATGAGACCGAGTTGCCGCCTAGGCGCCGCTTAGACCGATTTTTAGAACCTTGATCTCACTTATATCAAATTGATTAAAACAAACCCGTACATAAAAATGTTAAAATAGAATATATCAACTGCGATAAGTTATTGCACGTTATGATAAGACTAAAGCTTAGTAAAATAAATTATTATTGAAATAAGAACTAGTGATTTTATACAGTATAATATAGAGAAATGTTATTTTAACTTTATTTTAGAGTAAAAATGTAACATTTATTTATATTCTACTATATATTAGAGTAACTCTATTATAGAGTAATATCATTAGAGCAAAGTTATTCTATAATAGAGTCACTCTATTTTAGAAGAAATTATATAGTACTAAATATAATATTTTTCTATATTCTACTATATAATAGAGTAATATCATTGGAACAAAAGTTACTGTATAATAAAATCATTTCATTTTAAAGAAAATTATAGAATGTTGTTGGAGATGGTGTAAGCGAATGCTTATTTTTCTGTAAGGTAGGCACGGCTCTAACTACATGCTCTCTTAATGTTGATGCAGCTCCTGATAGATACTTGAAACACAAGTGATCGATGACAATCTCCCCATCTGATAATGAGAATGATGATGTCTTTCTCTCAGGTTGTCATAGCTTCAAACACTTCTTTGACTTTTTTCATTAGCAAGCTAGCGTATTTTATGTAAAGAACATACACCAAAATTTTCCACTGTAGCGTGTGATTTTGATTGACTATCATCCAGCTTGTTTTTTTTTTGACTTTCGAAGACTTCTAGTGTATTGATTCAGAGACTTATGTTTGGCCCCTCATGTAAAACTAAAACCATTCAAAACAATGAACATTTATGAGTAAGGAAACAGAACTGTTGGAGGTTGAACTTGTGCAGGTCCTACATTAATGGTGCTGAGGAATCAGTGGTTTGTAACGTTTTCTTAGTAGAAATTGTGGTTGGTCGTCTCCAGTCTTACTGGCTTCAAAGTCAAATAACGTTCTGTAATCTGTACCTTTTGTCTTCTGCCGACAATGTTCATGAATGCTCATTAAGCTTTTCTTTGTTTGTTTGGTTAAAACCAATTTTCATCATTTGGATCTTACTATCTTATCATTGTTGCGCATGAATGCAAACAAACAAAACTCTGGAACGTGTATTATTATACTGAATTAAATTTGGTTTGATAAATTAAAAGTGAGACATGACTCCTCTGTTGCTTTTCCTTTTTCAATTAAAATGTATATATTATCAGTCCAGTTTTTTTTATTACAAAATCAAAACTACTCATAATTAGCTTTGCTTGATCCATATCTCCAACGCGTTCCGCTAGATCGAATTCATAATCCTTGACGTTTGACGTTCTCAACCATCAACGATAACCATAAAAAAAAAAAAAGATTAACCATTTTTTCTCATATGTCAGGTTTTTCTCATAGCGTCTCCGGAATAGTTAGCTTTAGCGAACTTATTTAGACTTATAATCATCACCGTCTCTGAAGCGTAAGCTGGTGGAAGATTCTAAAAAATACTCTTACCTGAAGATAATCTCAAAACCAAAAAACAAAAAAAAACCTTTGACGCCGAAAGTATGCAAGAAAACGGGATGAAAAAGCATCCACACCGCTAATCACAGAGAAGTCAGAACCTGACAAATTAAAGGAGGGGAAGCACTACCAACGATGGTCAAGTTACCAATAATTTGATTTTGGGATATACTACCCTCTCAAATGGAGTAACCACCGAGTTATAGTGAACCGTCGACCACCTCAACCCACCAAGAGCCCGCACCATTTGCTGCAATCGAAACCAAAAGACGGTCCAAAAATGTGACTGATTGCAAAGTCTTCGGTGACTTGCAAAGACAAATAGACTGAATAAAGATTGATCTCTTTAAAGACCAGTTGTCACCGCCATGAAAAAAAGAAAGAAATATTTTAATAATGCCCAATAGAGGTCAAAGCAACTAAAAGGGTTGAAAGAAAAATGATCGCAACAGCCATAGACGACTGGAGACCCACTGTTTGTCAATTCTTTATACACCAAAGTCAGAGCGAGAGTACCACCACCAGCAGTGACCTTTAATCTACACACACCTCTGAGTTACAAGGACCCTCTGAAGTTAGCCGAGACGGACACCAGGTAGACCGACACATCAAGGTTTAAGACATCATCTGCCACCTTGACTAGAGCCCATGAAGAGCTTGATTCCTCTGCTGAACACAGGGCTAAACCGGAGAGAACAAACCACCGCTCTCTACCAAATCTGGACCAAATCACATTTTCTCCACCTTATGTTGCTTTATCAGAGATAATACTCCAGGAGAAATCGCCAGTCTAAAATAATTTAACCTTTAAATCTCTAAAACCTGTTGCTTTTAATTGTATCGTTCCTTACCTTGTTGCAGCTTCAAATAAAAGTCAAACCACTGCGACTGTCACTTTACGGGTGCGACCAAAGCCACAAACGACACCACCAAAGACGCTCACTTTTTGGAAGAATGAAGTAGAGAGAAAAGACGCAAAGGAGAAACCGAGGAAAAGAGGAGAGAAATGCCTCCAACACCAGCGAAGAGAACCACCTGACACCGGAGCTAACCAGGAGTCGCAAAGTTTGTCGCCTTTATCGCCTAGAGAGAGAAGCTTCCCCGGCTGTTGAATTTTGTATGTAGTTGATTAGCTTTGAATGTTAATGGATTTTTATTCTTCTTTTACATAGGAACAAGTAACAATGAACGTGAACGTTGTGTCACATTCCGAATTCCAAAATAAAACAAACTACCACATGCTCACAGTTGGTGTATTTACTACAACAATGATACATTCGTCACATGATTTAATTAGATAAAAGCAACATTCAGTGTACATCCTGTGTCACGTTGAAAAACTGAGCTCCTTTATATGGCTTTTGGTTCCTTCTCCTTTAATTGCAATTATTGTCCAACGCTGAATTTAATTTCTCCTCTTCTCAGCAACACAAGGGCAAAATCTGGTCAATGGAGTGAAGATCTGTTCTTAGAGTCTGAATGGTAACATGCAGATCTGTTCTTAGAGTCTAAATGGTAACATGCAGGACAACTATAAAACAAATACAATTCTAATAGTAATAAAAATATATTAAAAAAATTATTATTATTAAAAGCCGTGTAGTGCGTCATCATTCGAAGCCTTAGTTTTGTCAGAGTCACAAAAAAACCACACTTGACAGTTGCCTCTCATCACTTACTACAGATCTTGCAGACAAATTTAATTCCGTCCCAAAGATTAGATATGCCCATCTTACACTCCAACCGAGAGAAGTATAACTATATTCTAGGACGCAATATATTTCACATTTCAACTAACATTATGCAATATCAAGTGATTAATTTGGTGGATATATCCCATAATTTCGTTATCATAAAACGCTAGTTTAATTTACAGAACATGATATGTTGTCTATTAGTTTACATTACTATCGTTGTCTCCTTGATTTAAATCTGTATAATGCGAGAAAAGGCTGCTAGATTGATTTCAACATGTAAAAACTGTTAACATAGGGATGTTAATAATTAAGCTGTTGATTTCATTTATTACAGTATAAATGTAGAATCAGCAATCATGCAGCACTTACATATCCCCCATCACAACATGCATTGGTCCCTACTCCAAAAAGTTATAAAGAAACTCATTGGTCCAAAGGGAATCCACACAATACTTTAATATGCACATCAAATACAACTTACAACTTTAACCCTTCCCATAATAAAACTAAAGGGTAACGAAAAATTGACATAGGAGGACCAGACACATCCTCGTTTTGTTTAATTAATTAATTAGATGCATTATAACGTAAGTAGATGGATGGGATTAGCTAGCATCGTGATCCTTTTCTACAAGAGAGAGCACCAGCGTTGCCCGTGACGGAAGCCACCAACGAGGACGGTCTAGCCGACAAACTTGAAGCCTTTGCATAGCTTGAAGAGGCTCTTCCACCAGACGGCGTAAAAAAGGCACCGTTTAGGAACAAATCACCTTCTGATCTCCAATTCCAATTCTTCCATTTGCTTTGTGGTGCATCTTCGTATTTAGTCACCTTTTTCATATCACAGTAATAATTCAATACTATATAGAGAAATACATTTGAATATCGTTAAAAAATTTTATCACAAAAATAAGACACAAAGAAGAAAATGACCAAAATGTTTTATTAAAGAGACCAATAAACACTTATATCTCTAGAGTTAAGTAATCTAGATTTAGAGTTTAGAGTTAAATGATTGTTTTTAGAGTTATGGTTTCAAATTTCAAAAAATAAAAAATAAATATTAAGATTTTCAAAATAAAATAAAAAACTATTTTGATTATTTTCTTTTTTGAATGCTATTTTGTGGCAAAAAAATTAAAATATAGCTATTTTAGAAAATTATCCTATTATATATAAGTAAAATATAAATATATTTACTATAAGATTAGCTCTTAATTACCTCTTTGAAGACATGGTCATTGGGAGCAAGAAACCTATTGCCTTGACTGTTAATAGTCGGAGCTGCACTCCCACCAATTGCATACATTTGCCAATGCGTATAATCATTATTTACCACATGAAAATATCCATGCCTACATCTGTCAAATCCCAAAAGTTAAATGGGTATATTTCAAATAATAATAAATTGCAAGGACTTGTTTAGCAAAACTATAAAGGTCAAACTTTATTTACCTAGGCATTCTCTGAACAAGCCCTTCACCAAAATGATTAAAGGCAATGGTGACTTGCATGTTCTTATCTCTCGTATACGAATCACTGTGTCCCAAAAGCATCACTTTGTTATGGTGCGTCAAGTAGTTATTAGATATCGTAATGGCCGTTGATCCACGAATCGCATCGACCAGACCGTCCTCGCAGTTAGACAACGAGCAATGGTCCACCCACACATGGGACCCACCGAAGATCGAGACAGCATCTCCATCAGAAGCCGTCCTCCAACCGTAATGCGACGGCGAATCTCTGACGTAAGCATTCCCTCTCTTCTTGCAGTCGTGGATGTTAACGCCGTGGATGATGATGTTAGTCACGTACTGAACAGTGATGCACGCGCCGCCGGCGATGTGTACGCTCGCTCCACGGCCGTCTATGGTCTTGAACGAGTTCATCATCAGCTCTTCTTTAAGCTTTATGACCATGTCACGTGCGAAGATGATCCATAGAGGCTCGTCTTGGATCACTGCGTGTCTTAGAGTTCCCGGTTTAGGGTTAACCGCGTCTTTGTCGCTGGAATCAGTTACAAGGTAGATTTTTCCGTCCCGACCGCCGATGGCGTGTTTGCCAAACCCAATGGCGCAGTCAGCTAGTCGTTGTCGGTTCTTCTCCCATTTCGGGTCGCATCTCCAACAGTCGTCGATAGGGTTTCCGGTCCCACATGAGAGGACACCAAGATTCCTTCTAGACGCATTTATCTTCCTACAAATGTATACACAACAATGTTAAAAAATGTGGATGTTCAATACTCTCTCCATTTCAGAAAATCTTTGTTGTAGAAAAAAAAATGTTTGAAAAATATACATTTTTTAACTTTTCAATGTATTATTTAATGAAAAATTGTAAATTTCAAAAAATTTAATGTTATTTATTGAATTTCTCAAAAAAGTTATGGGACATTGTTATTTATAGAAAATAATACATTTACAATCAAATGTGTTTTCTTAATATATGTGAAAAGTCTAAAATATATACTCTCTCTGTTTCATAATAAGTGTCATTTTAAGTTTATACACACGGATTAAGAAAATATTTAATTTTGTATATTTTTTATATAAAAACATCATTTCTCATACACTTAACCATATTTCAACTAATAGAAAATTAAACTGGAAAATTAAATTCATAAATTTTGCATTGAAATGCGAAAACGACATTTATTTCGTAACAAAAATATTTCTCTAAAACGATATTTAATATAAAACGGAGAGAATATGTTTTTGAAACGAGGAAGTAGTATATAAACTTTTAAATTCAAGGAGCTTTGGGAAACTTGTATACGCACTCGTTTACTTCTTGAACTACGAGTTCAGGGTCTGAGACATGATTGGAGGCAGTGAAGGTCGGAGCTAGAACAAGGAAGAGACATGAGAAGAGGGAGATAGACAAGTGGTGAAGAAGTGCCATTCTTTCTATTGTCTCTCAAGAGGATTTTATTAGTTAATGTGTTTATGAGATTTGAATGTGTTTTTGTTTGATGAGATCAAATGGTGAGGCAGGATTTGGCTTCTTTATATAGGAAAATCTCCTGTTACAAAAAAAAAATATATATATATATATATATAGGAAAATCTCCTTCCTTGATTTTTGGGTTTTTAATAAAAATAAAATTATAATTATGAAGGCCCCACTCTTTTCAGATTCTTTAATTTATTGTATATACTAAAAAGGTGAAATGATGAAATAAAATAAAATTAACTTGTTCATTTTATTATTATATATGGGAGCTCCTGTGAGCTTACGAACTACATTATTGTTTAATAGCTTGCCAGAACCTGGAGATAACCATTTATTGTGTAATTCACTAGCGTGTATTATTTTCGCATAGCTAGTTTCCAAATGGTTACTGCAAATACAACAGAGCAGACACAACAAACTAAAAAAGCTAGTAGCAAAATACACAATCGTTTGGCGTAACCAGGAACCAGTATAAAACTGATCAAGCAACATTTAAAAAAAGGGACAACAGACATTGAATTTTCTAGTTCCAAGTTCAATATTTTGGTCAGTTTCACTGATATTTCAAGCGGATATATACACATGTCAAGTGGATGATATATTATGCACATTTGCAGAACAATGTCTTGGCAAAGAAATGTTACGTAATTCTTAATTCTTAAAATGAGGGGATTTTGTAATAAAACAATAATGCTGAATTTCTTGCAACTTTTTTTTGCTAATTAGGGGCATGAAAGAGAATTAAAACTCAAAAGAACAAGAAAATTGTTGAATTGGGTGCCGCAAACAAAAATTAGTTTTGTGAGTCATCAGTTCGAAGACAGCATACATACATTTGTTACGATAGCATGTGCACAGTGTACTACATGAACTTTCTTCAACGTAACCACTGATGCCTTTGGAGACCAAAACGAAAAAAACTGTGGATGCCTTTCTTACCATGATTACCCTTTTGTCATCCTTTAATTGTTTTGCTGGGCAGCAAAGTGACTTTTTAGCAAAAAAAAAAGAAGTAAAGTGACTTTTAATAAAACAATACTGTTGAAAAAAGTAAACAAATTAAATGATAAAAACCAAGCAAACTTGTCTTGTGGCCAAATTTTTTTCTTTGATAACTCGGGATATTCGGTGGGCCGTGACCTAACCGACTAATTTTCAAGGGTCTGATTACCGGTGCCAATCAGATCCGATTACTCGCAAGGGGAATTAGATACCCCTATCGTCTGACCACACGTTAGAATAATCTAAGGGCAACAGATTCAAACCCATGTTCCTTAGGATCATTGTGGGCCGCCATGTACCACCAACCATTAACGCATGGTTTTGCAGCTAATTTTCAGTTGAAAAGTATATATGTATGTTCGTCTTAATAATACGAACAGACAATTTCACATAGCATATTCTATAGCTTGTCACACTAACATGTAGAACTTAAAATGTCATATATCATATATACGAAATGTTATTGTATTTGGGTGAAGACCATAGTTAAATTCCTACAAAATTTGTAACATAGTTAGAGCATGTTTATTGAGGGTATCTTAGAACAGGTCTCTTAGCGAGATTTAAGAGACGGTCTCTTAGCTTTTAACTAAAAAAACTAAGAGACCGTCTCTTAAATCCCGCTAAGAGACCTGCTCTAAGATACCCTCAATAAACATGCTATTATATATGGAGTTCAAAGTCAGATGATAGAATACATAATAAACCCATCACATATTCAGATGCTAACTGTACAAAGTAACGTCATATGATAAACCTTATTATTTTTGGTAACAACTGTAAAACCTTTACAGTCACTGTTCTGGTTAACCGAACTATACTGATGTACATACTTTTTGTCACATTATATATGTACACACTTTTTTTTTTAATTCATTTTCGCGTATATTGTCGGTAATACATGTTTACTTAGCTTTTGATCATGCATATTCCCTTCTTTCGTACCTGTACTTTCGTTTGTACCATATTTTTCTCTCTGGTTAAATTTAGAGAAAATTGCACACATTTAAACATTTCAAAAAAAAGGAAAAAAAACAAGCATTTCAATTCTCGAAAAAAACAAGCGTTTCAATTTGTCGGTCTATTTAATAATCTCGAATTATGTTTCTCCAAATCGAAAACACATTTCTTAATGATTAGGAGAGTTAATTAGGACAAGGGATTAATAGACCCCACCCATTTCCTCACCAATTATTGTTGACTCACAAATTTAACATTTATTCATAAATTATTATTTTTTTAATATAAAAGTACGATATCGTGGGACACATCGGAACCGGTTAAGATCCAATAATCGGAAACCGATTTTGGGACTGAATTAAAGGTCACGTTCGTCCATGTGAGCCTTGTCTGGCCAAACCCCTGCATTCATGGGTCGCACATCTCGACCGTTCATTTCTAACATGCCTTCACCGTCAGCCCTCCGATCTTACATGCACCGGTCCTTCTCACCCACCAGTTCTAGAAAACCGTAGTGTAATCATGGGCAGATCTAACTTTAACTAAGAAAAAGTTAAGAGACGGTTCTTAAATCTCTTATTTAAGAGACGTCTCTTAACTTTTTTTTAGTTAAAATTAAGAGATGGTTCTTAAATTACGCTAAGAACCCCGTCCTAAGAACCCACCAATAAACATGTCCTAAACTAGGTTATAGTTGGGGGCACAATATTAAAAGTACCAAAAGAAAAATTTGGATGGGGGCACTTTTTCATTTTTTGCTCAAGAAACTAAAAATAATTAAACAAATTAAACTAACTTATTTTGAAAAAAAAAATCAGTAGGGGGCACGTGACCCCGTACCGTTGCACATAGATCCGCCCCTGAGTGTAATTGGATATACTCATATATAGAAAGCTGCGCGTAATCACATAATCATTCATATGTAGAAACTAGAAAGTGATACTAAATATTCAGGGTGAGATGGTGGAATAAAATTATGAAAGTGAAAAAGGTAGTTTCCACTGATATCCAGAATTAAGACGTCTGACCATGGTTAACTTGTTTGCTGTAACGCTGGTTCGCCTCAAGGGTGTAGGCTTTGTTTGTTAAATTCTTGATCTTTTGATTTCTATAAAATTAAATCTTTTGAATGAATTTTTACATACATTCAAAAAAAAAAAAGAGACTTGTTTGCTGTAGCTAGTTTTTTGGGAGGCCAGTATTTATTATACTAAGGTAAATTAATATTTCCCTTGTATAAGCGATAATATTTGTTTACTTTTGCCAAACAGAACGATTCTGTTCACTCTACGAGATTTTGATACGATAGATATACATGTAAATGTCCCTATAGTTATCGCAATAGATTAGCCATTTTAAGGAGTCTAGGAATGGAATTCGATTAATCATTTAATAAATTATAATCAAGCACATTGAATTTATCCCTTATTATATCATTTTAAGGTGTCTAGGATGATATGATTAGTCTACGCCTACAGTCCATATAGGTACGCGGAACGAATGCGAAATATGTAAATACAAGAAAATGCATTATAATTATTGAGAAATACAAATGATTAGACCAAAATTCTGTTACTGAATTAATAGAATGTTAGACGATGTTCTTACACTATATAAAAACACGAACCTATTAAAAATACGTATTGTGGACATTATTTATGAATAGACAAGAGCCCTGAAGAAATGGGTGACACAAAAGAGGGACTCACATGGTCTCAGAGAGCCCATGTGACGATCATGATGCGATATCTTTATATAATAATTGGTCTCATATCGCTATTGACATTTCTTACCATGAAATGATTTTTCCTGTCTCTAGAATATTGTAATAATTTCTTAAAATACAATATAAATGTTGACAAAAGATATACAATAAGCTTGTAACGGCGTTTTTAAAAGCATCTATTTGTGTTCTTGTGAATGTCTAATGACTTGTTAAATGTTGTTGCCCAAGTTGTTTGTTATCAAAAAGTCAAGCATTTTGATTACTTATTATCAGTATTTTGATTATATACTAGTACTTGATAATCATTATAGTGTAATAAGGTGTCCCAAATCCCGACGAACCATCAACTTGTTGTAGTACTATATACTGCACATTATCTTTCGGAATACTTTTCATAATCCTTGTTAAAAAGAAGTAAAAGTGGAGAAACAATTAGATGATGATGAATCGGTGACCACATTCACATGAGATAACTAGCCAATCGATTTAGAAGAGAGCACGAACAACAATGAGAAAAAAGGAGGAGAAGTAAATGTCAAGGTCTGAAATCAAAATTCTATTTTAGATTGAAGATGACACTAGCTGAAGAGAACAAGCAAAAGATACAATGTTGGAATGACCTCGATAGGTTTACCATCAAACCATTTTATATAATTATTTGTAACCAAATTTGAATATATTGTTTTAAAATTTGTTTATAGTTTCAGATATTTAGGGAAAATTTTGATTTACATTAATCTATATCTTAGTTTCAGATATTTAGGGAAAAAATTTGATTTACATTAATCTATATCTTAGTTTCCCATTTTAGTCTAACTAAAGTTTAGAGGGATAAATGAATTTGTAATTTTTTTTTCTCAGCCAAATTATTCTAAAGAAAATCATGAAACCAAAAGGAAGAAAGCTTTATATATATACACTCTAGGGTTCAGTATGTTTCTCAGTTCTAATGCTAAAGTTGATTTCTGTTGATCAATATTATTAAATAAAAGATTGTAGCAAGGGAAAATTTAATTGCTAAAACCTTACTTAGGAAATTTAAACCCCAAAATGATTGGATCATGTGTGATTAAGTATGAAATCAATGCAAATTTATAGTAGTCAGTAACTCTAATGATTAATATCTGAAAATGGTATGATAAGAAATGCACTAATTTAGTACTGGATAGCAAGTGTAATTCATATAATATCATCAGGGATAATCTTTTGCTTTTACAACGAGCTAGTTGTCATAATTTTATATTTAGTGTTATGATTATGCATATGGAAATCCATCTATATACAATTTGAAAAATTTCAATAATTCCTTACTATTCATATAGATTTTTCAAACCATTTTTTTTTTTTTTTTTTTGCAGCTAAAGTCACAAATATATGAAATAGAAATTTACTAGAATGATTCAAATATGTAGCTTTATTATTAAATACCTCTTTTAAATTATAAAATGTTTTCTTCATACCATACTATCTTTTAGACTTTTTAAATGTTATTACTCAAATCCATTACCAATTATTTATTATTCAGAAAAATTGTTAATTATAACAAAACCGTCATTAAGTTTTTATGTAAAAATTATATATGGAGATAATATTTTATTTTATATTAATATATCACAAACCGTCATATAAAAATTATGTTTGAAAGAAATCATTGGTTAATAAGGATTTGGATTTAGTAAACATAATTGTTATATATATTTTTTATTTCGAATTTAGTATATTTTAGTTGTTTAATCAAAATGATATGGTATTATGAAGAAAACTCACATTGTCAGTAGAGTAAGGTGTTGGTGTAATAATAAACCGATATATTTGGGCTATTTTTTAGTAAGATTTTATGTAAAAATACTTATGAACTTTGGATTGTTCTAAGAGACAAAAATGAAAGAGCGGTTTTTCTTTTTATCTCTTATCTAATGGTCACATCGTCACTTTTTTACTTCCACTATAAAGATTCGAACTTCAATCAGAAATTATATGAAAGATTTAAGACTATCATGTTATCAACTCATATCAATCAAACCATCAGCCTTTACTTTGAACAACTGATAACATTTGTTTGAAGATTGTGAGAGGCACAATAGATCTGCCAATTGAAAAGAACTGTGAATTGATCAAAAGGAAATACAACAGTTACAATATGAACTCTATTAATTTACATCCCATAAAGAACATTAAGTTCCTAGAATCATAAGTTAAACTAATCTAAAGTTAGAAATGCCATGTGAAGTTCACGGATAACCGATTTCAGCAACACACACAAGTTTTTAAGAACCCTTTCTCAAGTATATTAAAAATCCTTTAAACAATCTTCCAAGATCTGTTTAATCCGATTTACTCTCAGTTACATGCAACTAGAGACGGGCCAATTTCTAATTCCTAAAACACAAAGCTCGAGCTGCACTAACAAGTCACTCGTCTTTGATAGCTGACAAGAACAAAACTCTTGCTCAACCTTTTTCCTCTTAGAATGCTTAACCTAAACCTACCAAGGCCATCTGGTTATATACATTCCTAGCCACGATATTTAGATTCCTAATATCATGCTAACTGAATATTCTTTGCTTCACGCCAAAGTAATTTCCTTGCGTCTAATGATTATCTTGCCACATCATTACTCCACAATTATCTCGCCTTGATGTGTCACACACATATCCGCTTGTGTGACACACCCTTTTGTTCCACAGAAATGCTAGCTCCTTCTTGAGCTTACATTCTCCACCTTTTTATCTGAATGTGTTCACTTAAGCAGCCTGTAAAAAAAATAGTACATCCAGACATGCATACCCAACACAAAAATAATCTCACACAAATTCAGGGTAGCCTTAAACTGAGATTAACCATCAAGTTATCAAGATACACAGTCACTAGAAAAATGAATAACAGTCTGTAACTTATGAAAGATGTCATAAGACACGGAAATCACACACGGAAATCAAGATACACTAGTCACTCTTCTCACTTTCTTCATCAGTCTCCTCTTGATGTGCTTGCGTGTATTTTCCCCCTGCTTGGTTGCACATTTAGATAAAACATTATGAGACACAAAAACCAATTTATCAAGAAAAGAAAGCTTACTCCTCAGACGTAAACGAATAGCCTTGAGACTGGCAATAGCTCGATCTATGTCTTCTTCCAGACTAGCGGTGCTCGAATCTGCTCCTAAACCACGCCCTGCCTTTTTGTCTTTAACCACTGGCTTGGGGAAACCAATAAATTCCTCATCATTCTCAGTTGGCGGGATGATACGCTGAAACTGCAAGACTTGTTGTATCAGGGTAGGAAAGATGATTCGTCGTGTCTTGTCAGTCCCGGAACTAGCACTCATGTTCACAATCTGATTATACACTAGTTTCCCGAAGTCAAAGCTCTTGTGATGATGGATCATGTACAGAAACTTCAGGCGATCCTGAGTGATGGTAGTGTAGTTAGTGGTGGGAATCCAGTTGGAACACACAAGCTTGTAAAGAACATGATTCAACGGCGTTAGGAATTTCGAGCTCATGTTTTCCCATCGCCTAACTTGATTGTTAGTCAGAAAGGCGCAGACACCATCTATCTCTTCAGCCATGTAATCATGATCCTTTTCAAACCCAGGAATTAGGTACATAGCATTGATTAAGCTGGGTGAGAAATCTACTAGAGCTCCTCGAACATAGACAGCAAGACCATCATCTCTATCTTCAGCATCATGTAGATTGGCCACAAATTCACGTACCATGTTCGGCTGAAATGAATCAGAGTTGATAACGGTGTAAATTAGGCCGCACTTTTGAACAACCTTCTTGACATCGTGTAGTTTTTCATCAGCAAGACGCAGTCTTTGTTGTGTAACAAACTTCTGGGGAGTCAAAAGTTTGTAGCGCTTTGCGGCCTGCCCTGTTATGAACCGACTGTTGACTGGAGGGACCTTTGGTCGGAGAAGATCATAGTTTTCACGGACTCTCTCTTGTAAAGGTCACGGCTTGCAGCATATCGAGGTTCCTTCGGTAGGAAGTTGTCGACTTCCTCATCGGAGACGGCAGAATGAGAGCCATCGGCTGGAGCGGCAGAGGGTGACGGAGTCGCCGGAGTAGATCGACGGCGTTGGCGTTTGCGAGAAGACGAAGGGACGGATGATGGGGACGATTGCATGTCTCGAATTGGAGTGTGAGAGAGATATGGAGAGATGTGTCGGCCAACTTAAGAGAGATGTGACACAAGAAGAGGTTTGTCCTCTTTTTATTTATCCCTAAAAGACACTCAAATGGATTTATTAGTGACATTAGAATGTGGCCCAAAATAGAGAACCCAAAAACTTTTCAGAGAATGGATTTGTTAGGTCACATTTTTCATTTCTTACCAACAGTGTTGACACCACTTACAAACGTGTGAGAGATGGGAGAAGAGATCGTGATATAAGAGGAGCAAGATGACAACAGCAAAATCAGAACCACTATGGCAGTAACTCCCTAGGATGTCCGTCACTTCAGAGAAGAATCACTTATAACGGTTTCCACACATTCTATGTCATCAAAAAATCGTTCATTAAAATCAATGAGCTAACCCAAGTCTGTAGCTATTTCTCAGCCGAGTAGCTGTCACAGACAAGATCTTTCTAGAAGTTCCACTCAGTATGTTCCTTCATTTACAAGCCCGTTTTTTAGTCAAGAAACACTTATCTGGCATCTTGTGTGTATGTCTCTTCAACTCGACAGATAGTATATTTCTTTCTTCAGGAGATTGTAAGTCCTTTCATGTAGCATTGACAGAAGTCAAAGACAAAGTGTGGTGACACCCTGCTTCGAAACGTGTGCCACTGAATTATTTGGATTTCACCCCTGCCTAGTCAGGACAGTGATCGAACTCAGAGCCAAAGTGTGGTAACACCCAGCTCCAAAACGAGTATCCTTCATTCCAGGCCTTGCTAGTGTGACACATTAATCAAACTGTTTTACACACGTTTTTTCTTTCGTACTTCGATCTGTATGTGACACACTGATTTGGCTGTTTAACACATGTTTTACTTCAACGTACACTCAGCCATTCTGTGTTTCTAACATTCAATCTAGACAGTGATCAAAGTTCAAATCGAAAATGGGGTTACATCCTGGTCCGAGTTGAGTGCCTTTCATACACGAATCTAACAAGCACATATCTGAAGTTCCGATGAGTGTTTCTTCTGTAGAAAGACTTGTTGGTTCAAGGTGTTGTATGTGAGATGACAATAAAACGTGAGATCCTATGTATGTACAACAATTCTCCTCATCACTAGAACTTATTCAGAGGCTCACGATACCCAACGCCTTTCGAAGACCCAGAAAAGTGTTGTAATCGAGGGGTTTAGTAAACAGGTCTGCCAGTTGTTTTTCCGACTGCACATGCTCAAGAATCACGATCTTCATCTCAACCAGCTCTCGCACAAAGTGGTGTTGAATGTCCACATGTTTGGTTCGCGAGTGCTGAACAGGATTCTTGGACAAATTTATAGCACTCATATTGTCACAATGAACTAGCATAGGATCAGAGATAATACCATAATCGACAAGCATTTGTCGCATCCACAGTAATTGCGTATAACAACTCCCCAAGGCTATGTACTCTGCCTCTGCTGTTGATAGAGAAACGCAATTCTGTTTCTTGCTGTGACAGGACACTATGTTGTTTCCAAGGAAGAAACATCCACCCGAAGTTCTCCGTCTATCGTCGACATAGCCAGCCCAATCCGCGTCGCAAAAAACTTTCACATATTTTATTATGCGCTTGACTGCATTCAAATGTGACTCCTTAGGTTGTGCTTAATATCGAGCACATATCCCAACACTTAGGCACAAATCAGGTCGGCTAGCAGTGAGATACAACAGGCTTCCAATCATGGTACGATACAGCTTCTCATCCACGACCTTTCCATCAATGTCTCGAGATAGTTTGGTAGTGGAGCTCATAAGCGTGCTTGCCGTCTTGCTCGTATGCAACCCGAAACGCTTCACAAGATTCTTTGCATACGTGCTTTGTGAGACAGTGATCCCATCATTCATTTGTTTTATCTGGAGGCTGAGAAAGTAACAAAGTTCCCCTACCTTACTCATCTCAAATTCTCTTGTCATGGTTTTGACAAACTCATCAACCATAGTCTGTGATGTGCTTCCAAAGATGATGTCATCGACGTATACTTGAATAATCAGAATTCCTTTTTCCTTGTCTTCAACAAAGAGAGTTTTGTTAACTCCCCCTCGTTGAAAGCCAGCATTGATTAGAAACACTGCCAATCTTTCATACCAGGCTCGAGGGGCTTGTTTGAGCCCGTACAGTGCTTTCTTAAGCTTGTAGAGATGATTACGATAATGAGGATCCTCGAAGCCCTTAGGCTGCGTTACATACACTTCTTATTGTAGGATACCGTTCAAGAATGCACTCTTGACATCCATCTGATACAGCTGGATTCGAAGAAAACATGCCATTGCTAGAATTAGACGAATTGATTCTAGTCGAGCAACAGGGGCAAAGGTTTCATCAAAATCGATACCTTAAATTTGTGAGTAACCTTGTCCCACTAGTCTTGACTTGTTCCTCACAACATTTCCTTCCTCATCTGTCTTATTCTTGTATATCCACTTTGTTCCAGTGATGTTAACATTCTCAGGTCTTGGAACCAAAGCCCAGACTTCCAACCGATCAAATTGCTCCATCTCCTGATGCATTGAGTCTGTCCAGTACTCGTCATTTAAGGCTTCCTGGATATTTTTCGGTTCAATTAGTGAAACATAACATCCCTGCTTATTCATCTCCGCCATGAAGTATGCAAGTTTCACCATTTATTTGAAGTCTATTTGCTTCTTCCTGGTGACTCTTTCATCAAAGATACCACCAATGACAACTGCTGAGGAGTGATTTTTATGAACACGTGCCTGATCTAGATCAACAATATCACCTTCAGTGTCGTTTTCTTCTTCATGAGATTCCTCTTTCGCAATCGTACCAATGGGCTCACCTGCCTTCTGTGTAACACATTCAATGGTTTGTGTCACCCTTGTCTGATGAAATCCCACACTGTCGTCGAACACAACATTCACATTATCTCCAATGAACTTTGTTCGGTGATTATAGACCTTGTATGCTGAACTGTTTGTCGAGTAGCCTAGAAACATACCAACATCACTCCTGGCGTCGAACTTCTCCAAGTGTTCTTTGTCGTTGAGAATATAACACAAACATCCAAAGACATGCATGTGACTGAGGTTTGGTGTTTTTCCTCTGAAAATCTGATAGGGGGTAGTCTTTGTCTTGGGTTTGACGTATACTCGATTGATCACATAGCATGCTGTCCCAATTGCTTCTGCCCAGAAACCCGATGGTACGTTATTACCGCATAGCATAGCACGAGCCATCTCTTGTAGTGTTCTGTTTTTTCTTTCCACTACTCCATTCTGTTGAGGAGTTCTGGGAGCTGCATACTGATGTCGAATTCTTTGACTTTGACAGAATTGATCGAATAGTTCATTCTGGAACTCACCACCATAATCGTTTTTTATTTGAATTATCCCACTTTCCTCTTGTTTAAGCTGCAGAGCTAAGATTCGAAAGCTTTCAATGGCATCTGACTTATTTCGTAGAAAATCAACCCATGTGTACCTCGAGAAGTCATCGACTAACACAAAGATGTATCGCTTGCCAGCGATGCTTTCAGGAGTGATGGGACCTATGAGATCCATGTGAACTAGCTCCAGTATCTTTTTGGAACTTATCTCAGCAATCTGTTTGTGTTGAACCTTGACTTGTTTACCTTGACAACACGCTCTACAACTGTGTCTGTCTGTCTCTCTAGTTCAGGAATTCCTCTTACCACTTCGGCATTAATAACTCGAGTCAGACCATTAGTGTTCATATGTCCAAGCTTCTTGTGCCAGAGATCAAGTTTTGACTCTCTTGCTGAGAAACACAAATGTGAAGGTTTCCACATATAACAATTATTTCGAGAACGAATTCCATTGAGAATGAGATTTCCTTTTGTGTCAAGTGCTCGGCATTCCTTCTTATTAAAAATGACTTCTATACCTTCATCACAGAGCTGACTCACGCTTATGAGATTAGCTTTGAGTCCTTCCACAAAATAAACATTGATGAGACGTGGTAATTCATCTCGTTCCATCACACCTACTCCACGAATCTTCCCTTGTCCTCCATCACCAAAAGTTATTTTTCCTCCCTTGATGTGTTGAATGTTCTCGATGTAATCCTGATTTCCAGTCATGTGCCTAGAACAACCATTGTCGAAGTACCAAGGAATATCAATCTGGGTACTTATTTCAGTACTGGTAGAGATGGCATTTGGTACCATCCGCCCCGCCGAGGCCCGTCCCGCCGCGGTCTCCATCTCCGGCGGATCACTGCGGGTCGGCCCGTCATGGCCTGCGGGACTAGAAACCTGTGACCAAACCCGACCCGCAATATACACGGGTCTTTGCGGGACGGCCCGCGGGTCATACACGGGTCAGCCTAAGCTCAAGTTCTAACAGCCTAAGCAATACGCCAATACTCTAACAAACAAGTAAAGAT